>JAJEJH010001691.1:0-19426 GCA_026122585.1 Anacardium occidentale
TCGTATAACTAAGTTTGTATTCGATTCGTATTCGTATTCGTATTTATATTTGGTTCATATAATTCGTTTTTATATTTATTAAAAATTATAATTAATACAAATAATTAATAAAATTTAATTAAAAAATTATTATTTTAAGTTTGGATTCGAATTCATGTTCAGTTCACATAGTTCGTGTTCAGACTTGTGTTCGCTGAATTTTAAAATTATAGTTCTGGTTTGTATTCGTGTTCGGATTTGTTCGGTTCGTTTCAAACTCGATCAAATCAAATTTAAAAAAGATCATAAATATATTCGATTTGAATTTAACCCTACTTAAAAGGCAGGTCGAGCTAGCCCATCCAAAAACCAACTTAAAAATAAAAAAACAGGCAAGTCAGTTTCCCAATTTCTATTATTATTTATTTTTAATTTTTGATGAAAGACGTCAATACATCTTAAATTTTTATTTTAAAAAATCCACTTGTGGAAGAAATCGTGGCAATGATTAAAAAAATTAAAACAATAAAATAAAAAAAATGCATTAAAAAAATAAACTTATATCATATCATTTGTATTATTGATATATATAAATATCATATATTTTTAATCAATTTTTATGTCTAAAACTCTTTAAATCTTTGATTATAGTTTTACCTACTCGATTTGACACCTTCAAATCTATCGTCCCTTGATCATTCATATGCATAATGTTTTCAATAATATTTGAATATAAACTTTATCTTTGGTTATCTAATATGCATCCATGTGCATTAAAAATTGATTTTTATACAAAACGTTAATAAACCAATATCATGATAAAAAGCATAAAAACAAGTTTTTTTTTTATATGTTTTCCATCGTATTAGAATATCAAAATCATTGTTTTCACGCATTATTTCAACTAAACGATCAAATATTAATCTAATTTATAAATTCACCAAAATTATAAGATCGAATGACTATTGCCACCCAAGGTTTTGCTTAATGATATTACCACCCGTAAAAGTTTTATAAGCCAAGTATCTACCTTTTTAATATAAAAAGACCAAAATACAATTTATAATATTCAATAATATTAATATTAAAATAAAATTTAATATAAATAATATTAAAATAAAGTTTAAAATAATAATAATAATAATAATAAAATAAATATTTAAAAAGCAACTACGGTCGCTGACGGTTGTGGCCCACTTTAATCTCACCAAGTGATCGAAAATAGTCACTTATTTCTATTGGCAATCAGATCTGACCACTATAATGGTGAAGACGGTCAGATCTGGCTGCCAAAAATCTGATGAAAGTGGCTAGATTTGGTCGTCTTCGCCATCAGAGAAGACCGAAAATGATCGGAATGACTTAATTTCAATTATTTCCAACCTTTTTTAATGGCAAAGACGATCAAATCTGACCGTTTTCATCATATTTTTACCATTATGGCAGTCAGATCCGACTACTAATAGAACCAAGTGATAGTTTTCGACTACCTAATGAGGTTAAAAACGACCACTGTCATCTACAATGTTACCAACGACGATGGTTGTAGGACCCGCCGCCACGAGCACCCCTCTGCTCCTGAAAACTACATGGGCATTTTATTAATCTTCTGAAAATATGGGTACCCGCGACGGGAATCCTACGAAAATAAAAATAACTTCTGAAACTATACAATACAATTCTTTTCATGCACACGCGGAAGCTTATCTGAGATACATCACTGATATATACAACTGAAGTATACAAGCTGTTTTGTACAATGGGCCCACTGGCCTACATCATAAACATACATAATGTTCTGTACAACTGGATACACCATCATATACAGAAATGACCACACAGGTCCAAAACTGATACAAAACTGCGATCGAGATGTGTGTGCGTGCCCTCTCCGTCAGCCTCGAACCACCCGCTCCTCGCACCAAGCACGAACCACCTGAAAAGGATGGAAGAAGGAGGGGGATGAGTGATAAAGATCACCCAGTAAGCGCTCCTTACTTCCCTCAATACCCAAGCAAGCACAAGCAATCATATAAATCAAACATACCTGGGCCTCGGCCCTAATCATACATCTATGCGTCTGCTGGAATCTGAAAACTGATCATCTGGATCTCATTTATTCATTATTATCATATGTATTCATGTCATGATGCGTATGTCATGTCATGATAACTGAAAACACTGGATGCATGCACCTGAATACCTCTCTGTACCCGATGGTACCTACTGTGCTGATCAGTCTGGTGAACACAGGGATTCGACATCCTGGCCATGTGGGCTGAACCGTCTAGCTAATGGCTAGAAAGCTGAATCTGCATCCTGTACTGCTTCGATCTGACTGGTGTCACAGAGCTGAAACTGAAATACTGCTTCGATCTGATTGGTGTCAGAGAGCTGAAACTGAAATACTGCTGAGCATCCTGACTGGTGTCAGAAGCTGAATCCCACAGATGCCCCCTCGTGTTCCACCTATACTCTTACCTGTACATCAGGTTCTGAAAATTGCTGAATTCGGATCCCCTGATCATTTCTGAAACTACATGTCATGTCATGATATGCACATGCAGTTTATTATCTGATTTCATGCTCATCTAAAGCCAATTAACCTTTATTCTGAATTCGCATGTTTAATTTCCCATTTAATAATCATTTTTCTGAAAATCTGCTGATGCACGGGCGTGCATCAAAGTGCACGGGCGTGAGCCAGGACGCACGGGACCGTGCGCCTGGTCGTACAAGCTACTGGAATTCACTATTCATCTTCACTGAAAATGCCTACGCACGGGCGTGCATATGCGGACACACGGGCATGCATGCACATTTTTCGGCCGTGCACACATCGTGCACACGGGCGTGCGTCTGGAAAACAAAGACTCACAGCCGTGCCATACTGGCGCACGGTCGTGCGTCTGGTTCTTCAACAAGAGCACCGCCCGAAAAATACACAAAACGGCCAACCAAAACACATCCAATTGCCATAACACTTCAACTATACATTCCCAGCATCACAAACAACACAATTCAAGCTTCATAAGCAACATGCATCATCAATCATGGAATCAACCATGGAAACATTTTCTTTCTCTCTCCAAAGCCATACATACACACATGCATGCTTCAAGGGTGGAAATTTATCATCCAAATCAACATGCAAGGCAATTTAAGCATCCCAAACAATCATCAACATGCAAAGAACACATCCATAGCATCAAGAAGCACAAAACACGCCGGGAAACTCAAGGAAAAGGTAAGAGAACACTTACCTCTCTCCATGCTTCGGAAGGCTTCTCTTTACACTAATCTCTTTGCTCTCTAACCGGATTAGGAGGAACCGGCTGCTGGATTTCCTCTCTAAGGATGGGAGGAGCTGCAAGGAAGAGAGAAATTTTGGCTAAAGAGAAAACTTGGGTGGGAAAAGTGTCTAAATTGCTCACGACTCACTTATATACTATGTCATGCACAGGCGTGCACCAATGATGCACGGTCGTGCACCAGGGAAAATAAGCATCACTTATTTCCCGCTCGCTCGCCTAATCGAATCCTTCCGAAAGGATTCCAACGAAAGCCACATGGCTTCGAAAACTCACCAACTCACATCTGAACTTATCCAGACTCTCAATCTCCCTCTGCATCTTATTTCTAACCCCGAAACTCTAACCGAAAAGGCTTCCGAAATCTAAGATGCTACAATGGTTGTTTTTTAAATATTTAAATATAATTTTGACTTATTAAAACTAAATAATTAAATAGTCTAATATTAAGTTCCAGATAAATTTAAGTGATCTAAGAAAGTTACAATCTAAATAAACAATATTAGTATCATCCTTAAGATTTATTTAATATTTGATAAGATCAAATTACATAAAAACTTTAAATATATCTATAAATCTTAAATTAATATTTTTATTCAGTATTTTTATAACTTATGCACAGATCTTATAATTTAAGATTAGATACTCTTTATTTTATCCCTATAAATTAAATTTAACATATGGTTCCAATTAAATCACGTCAAAATAATGTGTTTTCACTGGTATTCAAATTGAGATTGTGTGATTGAAATCACAATGAGAAGGTGTGATTTCATAGTGATTTTTACTAAATTACACAATTTTAAATATAATTTGATGACTCAAGGCTATAGAATTGGCTATCTTCGATGTGAATAATTTTCGTTAACAAAAATGAATAATAGATAGATAACAAACTTTTCAAACTTAAAGAGATGGTGAACAATATATATATATATATCCACACACACACACACACACAAATAAAATTTGGACAGTAATTCTTTTAGCTCTTAATGTCGCTCAGTAGGCTTCACTAATTTTATTGAACAACAAAAATATGCAGTTTAGTTTCATTAAGAACATGTTCACAAAGTGCTTCCACAAAAGGACTTTCTATTAAATATAGAACACAGAAAAAAGAAAAACAGGAGGTGTGACTTTAATTTAAAATTCTTACCAGAGTTATTGAAAAGCTTTCTTTCAGGACTTAGAAAAACTATTTTAAGTTAAGCTTAAACATGTAAAATAGATGCAAAAACATATGTTATTAATTAATTATTAAACTAAAACTTGTTTCTGATGAGAATGGAAGATAAAATCCATGCATAAATAGAGAAAATTAATCAATCAAAAAAACTATATAATTAAAACATAAATTATATAATTAAATATATATTATCTAAACTCCGAAATATGAATATACTTACACAAACGTAAGATCAAATATGAAGGACTCTAAGAGTTCATCAAAATTTTACACTGAATCAAAGCTTCTTATCGGGTAGTTACTGAATTGAAGTAAAGACGAAGACTCGTTAAATATATTTGAACTAAACATCTTGAATGAACTCCCTTCTATATGCGGAAACAGATCATCAAAAAGCTCCATTTCTGAACCAGAAAGCGTAGGGGAAGAACTTTCTATTGATGCTCCTAAATGATCATTCACAGCCGCATCTTGGTCATCAACAAGCTTATTAGGGCTAGGATTTTCGACGAAGCGCGCTGCCGAGGCGTCGGCATCAGAGTCTTTCCCGGTGAGTTCCTGAACAAGAGCTCTAAAATTGGAGGCACAAGTCTTGACCTTCATGGGGGATGATATGTATACAACTTTGATACCCTTTGTGGATCTTTTGTTTTTGCCCTGCTTGGACTTGATAATTTGACGATTAACACCCAGAACATCCATGGCGGAATAATGAAGTGGTACGGCGAACAATTGAAATTGAAGTGAAATGTAAGGCTTTTATAGGGCGCCGAAATTTGATTTTATTGGGCAGAAAAGGGGGTTTCTTGGAAGGAAAGGGAAGAGAAAGAAAAGAAAATGGAAGAGAAATGTTGAGCTTTGATTGTGGAAATGGAAAGTTACAAGAAATTGTAAGGATTAGAAGATGCTGTCGAGGTGCTTGGATGGCCCCGTAATCTCATGCGCAACTTGTCAGTTGTAACATGCAGAGTAATTACATTTGGGCCCCTATAATTTTGGATAACCATTTTAGCCACTAAAATTAGAAAGCAGCACTTTAGTCCTTAATCATTGGTCCTAAAAGTGTTCTTATTTTTAATGGAATTAATTGATTCTGTTTGGTGTTCACTTTCTAGACTAAAGAAAACGATATCAACAGGGGTAGTGAACTCGAATTGAATTAAATCAAATCAAATTTGACCACTTTTTAACTCAAATTCAATTCAAATAAAAAATAATATAGTTTAAATTCAATTTGATTTTAATTTAAATTTATAATTTGAATCCATAATTCATAAACTGAATTCAATCAAGTTTCGATTTATAAATTAAATTTTAATTGGCTTGATTTCAATCATGAGTTAAGTTTAAACTAAATTAAATCATTCATTTAATTTATGAATCAATTTGAATCGAATTTTTTATTATTTGAATTTGATTTAATTTAAAAAATGAATCAAGCTTTTTAACTTGAACTGGACTTCAATTTGAGCTGAGCAAAGCTAGGGTCTAACCCTAGATATCCAGGATTAAAGTGATATTTTTTACATTTCCGCGGACTAAAGGTTTACTCACAAGAAACCTTAGGAGACAAAAGAAAACTATCCATTTTATGACGCCTAGGTCTGAAAATTATTCATGTTCAATGTAACTAGAATAAAGCACGTGCGCAGTCGGCTGTGACTTAAAAAGTTTGGACAGGAATCCAAGTTGTACGTGGCTCCCAAATAGCCCTTTATTTATTTTTTAATAATTTTATTTAGTCAATTTTGTTGTCATCTTAAAGGCATCTATATCTTAAGAACATTTAACATTTGAATAATGCTAGGTTGAGACAAATTTTAATACCTAAATTTAATTGATTTTATCTTTAATTAATTAATTTGTAGCTTTCGTGTCGTTATCTCAACGTTCAATTTGACTCTAATACCATAAAAATAATAATAATAATAATAATATTTAATTTTTCGTACAAATTTAATTTTGCCCCACATGAAAAAGATAAGCCCAGTTGCAGAAACTGTTGTTAGTCTTATGACAAGACAGAACAAGCAGAACAAGACATTAATTATTGTCTAACGATGTCGCGGTAAGATTACAGCCGTTGGATATACCCTTGATGAGGTGTCTCTTTGGCTTAATGTTTGACGTCGGCTTATTGACGTTCTAGATAAGGCTAAATATCGTTAGGATCTTCTTTAGATATTTCTTTTATGACTGTGGCTAGTTCCCAGTTCCTGACGTCGTCGTTTTGTGAGGGTCCATCAATTTATTGGTTTTTTTTTTTTTTTTTTTTTTTTTCTCTCCTAACGTCGCTATCTACAAGACTGCAACTAGAGTTTAGTATTTTTCAATTAATATAGAAATTTTTCAATGATAAAAATTCGGAAAAATGGTCACGATCAAGAGTGACTTTATGTCATATTATTTTAATATCTGTTATTATAAATATTATAAATATTTATAATTTGTAATAATAATTTCGCTTTGATCACTTAGACAGAGACTCAATAAATACTACATCTGTTTTTAAAATATGTGCAAATTGGGGATTTAGCTAAAACAAAAATTTCCTGAATTATTTTATAATTTGTAATTACAAAGATAGGAAGAGAGAAATGGTTCAAATAAAAAAATGGTGAGCATGTGCAAGTTCCTTTATCAAAGCAAATGTTTAGCTTTTTTTTTTTTTAATGATTTAGTAAGAAATTGCAAATTTATTTGGAAATACAGATTAGAAAATATACAGTGAAAGCAACTATTAATGAGATTGAAGGTACCTTTTGTCATATTAAATGCAATTTTCCACAATGAGATAAAAAAAATACATGGCCAAATGACTTATTCCCACCCAAGGTTTTCGTAAGTGATCAATTCTCATCCAAAAACTTTTAAAACCAAAGACCTGCTCATTAATCGAATTTCTTCCAATTTTATTTATATTTTTATTGAAATAACTAAAATACTCTTCAATAAAATATAAATAATATTATTATTAAAATAAAATTTAATATAAAATAATATTAATATAATAATAATTATTATTATTAATAAAAATATTTAAAATTAAATTAAAACAACTACTTGATTCTATTGATGACCATAATTAGTTGTTTCAATGGTAGAAGTGACTAGATCTTGTCATCTCCACCATCAGAAATAACAAAAAATGGTCGATAAACTTAAAATTAACCATTTTTGTTAGCAAAAATGATCAGATATGTCAATGTTATCTGTAGTGGTGGCTTAATTTATTATTTAATTTTTAAATTTTTTTATTAATTTTAAATATTATTATTATATTTTAATTATTTTATAAAATTAATTTTTTATTTTTTTAAAAAAGACAAAAATACCCTTATAACCAGTTAAATTTAACAGTTTACCGTAAATTTAACAGTTGACTTTGATCAACAGGTGGGTATTTGATTTTTAAAAAAATGTTTAGGTGAAAATTTGTCATTTAAGGAATTGGGTGGGAATAAATCGATTGGCAAATATATATATATATATATGTGTGTGTGTGTGTGTGTGTGTGTATGTAGATATATTATTGCAATATATGTTATTGTTAATATATTTATATGTTATAATTTTTAATGCAATCTCAATATATATGTGTAAATTGCATATTAGAGTTTTAGATGCAACAAACAACAATGTCTACTTGAAAATCTTATTGGAACCAGTTCATGAAATACCAATTTTATATTTATTTTATTATGTAAATGATTTGTTAATGAACTTTAATTATGCTTGTATTGAAGTTTCTAATTGATATACATCTTTTATTTTTACTTTCTTAAAAATTTTATTGGATGAATCAATTAATAGCTAAACAAAACAAAAAATAAAATAAATTCAAATCCACATAAACAAAACACAAAAACTAAATTTAAAAATACAATAAAAATATTTTCAACTATCATCGAATCAAATGACCAATGTAAAATCTAAAACACCACTTTTATAAGTTGTTAAAAAAAATTCAATTTTTCAAAAACAAAAGGGTGATAATCTGGTTTTTTTGGAATTCAGTAAGTAATTGTTAGTTCATAGAACTTTGGGTTGGAAACAGTCATTTGGTCATTTTAAAATCCAAAAACAAATATAGCTTTGGTACAATATTTCAAAAAGAGCAATGAACCTACCAAGGTACTTCCTAAAATTTACCTGGAATTAAAATAAGAACTTAATAAATTAAGTGTGTTCAAACCAAAAAGATAGGGAATTAACTAAAGAGCAAATTATTTTGAACCCCTCAAGGTTTTGTCCAAAAACATTTTTCTACTCATAAGTAATGCTTTTTCACCGAAAATCAAATTTTATTCACGAATAAATAAACATGATATAATGCTAGAAAATTATATCATTATTATAATTAATTTTTTTATTCAAAATCAAACTCTTTTGATAAAAAATTAATATCATATTAGAAAATAAATGTATTATTTTATTTTTATCGTTTCAATTTTCAAAATTATCATATAACTCTAAATTAACAAAAATTAGATAAGAGTGTTAATAACGTACAATCGTATGTTTGAGACGAACTATGATTGTTGAAAATGTTGGGGGTGTTATGAGATTTAAAAGGTTTTTGAAAATTCAAAGCTTAGAGTATTTTAGAGATTTTTAAAATTTTAGTATGTTCTTTGATTGTTTAAAAAATAACATTATACTCTCAAAGAATTGAACAAAACACAAAAAACATGAGTTTAAATGTTATATTATAAAATATTGAAGTCATAAAACTTTAAACCCAAAAAAGGAAAAATACCAAATTGTCTTTTGAAATTTTAAAAACCGTCATTTACGTATCAATATATTGTTTACAATTTAGTTCGAAAAAGTTGCCATTTGTAATATTTAAAATTATGAGGGGGACAATAGTGAGATTATGGGGGTGGTAAAGAAGCAATGCTGGCTTTAGGGTTTTCAAAAAAATTTTATCAGATTGATTTATAAATTTTTAAATCATTTTAAGAGTTAAAATTTCAAACAAGGTAAATTTCATTTGTGAGCAAGGTGAAATTGCACTCGAATTTATTCAACATTGTTGGAGTTAATACAAATTATAATAAATCATCATGTATTTTATTCATAATTATCAATAAAATGGTTTACGACGTTTTCATTTTTTTATTAATAAAATTATTTGAATACGTATTCAATTAATATATTATCATATGATTAAATAATTTTAAATTAAAGATAAATTAATATTTAATTATATAATAATATATAATTTAAATACACAAATATGTTCTAAAATAGATATTATATATATATATATATATATATATATTGGATTACTTGCTTGTCTTTTATTTTAAAATTGGTGGGTTTGATAGATTTCTATTTTGGGCAATGGGCCACCGGCTTTAAGTGGGTATTGGTATTTCTAACTGGAGTCTGTGGGCCTTTTGGTGATTCACTTGGGAAATCCGTTGTATATGGAGAAGAACTAGCAAAAGTAGTAGTGTTGATGTTCTTCAAAGGCCAAAGCACTATTTCCCACGCATAGTTTGAGGCGGGGACATAATCCCACCTCCAAGTTTCAAAAGCCCAGTCTTCCACCATTGGAAAAAAAATTTTATATTAAATAAAACAGAAAACAGTAACACTTAGGGGTAATATTATCATTTTAGCATTAAAATTTTATAAAAAATATAAAATTTTAAAAAAATATAAAAAATTTTTAAAAAATAAAATATATATTTAAAAATTTTAAAAAGCTTTTAGCAGCCACCGTCGCCATGGTGGTCGCCTTTGACAGAGTTAGGTGGCTGTTTCCGGCCACCTGGTTTTAGGCCTCCCCGTTTGGTGGAGGCAACCAAATCGGATCGCCTCAGTTAGGGCGGAGGTGGCTAGATCTGGCCACCTCCGCCAGAAGAAGCTGTCGAAAACAGTCGGAAGGGGCCGGCCTTGGTCCCAGCGACAGTTTCCGACCTTTATTTTTTACGGAGACGGCTAGATCTGACCGCGGCACTAGCGGCAGTGGCTGCTAAATTTTTTTTAATATTTTTAAAAATTATTTATATTTAAAAATTATTTTATAATTTTATTATAAATATTTATTTTTTAAAAAGGTATTTTAGTAATTTGAGTATAAAAATTATAAAAAATATTCCCAGGGGTGGAAGATGGGCTTTTGAAACTTGGAGGGTGGGACATGGTCCCCGCCTCAAACTATGGGTGGGCAATAGTGTTTGCCCTTCTTCAAATGCTGGAGGAGGGGGGGCGTGTGCATGGTCAAAAAGATGAGAGTGCGGGTCAAGCGTTTTCGGTCTCGTATGGCCGAACTATTCTTCCCACCCAAGGTTTCCTTAAATGAAATCCCACCCAAAAAGTTTTTAAAAGCCAAATATCCACCCTTCTTCTAATTTTTTTAACATTTTCTATTTATGTTTAATTAGTTTCACTCGACTATTTATGTTTTAACAATGATTATTGATATCTTTGATGTTGAATGTTTGAAAATTTAATAATTGATATATGTGTATTCTAAATTAAGTCAGTTATAATAATTTTCTTAATTTATTTAATACAAAATATATTATTGATAAACAAATTAAAGTGCCCATACAAAAGTAACCTCTATATATCCGGAGAAATAATTTAATAATTAAAAAGTTAAACCATATTAGTTTATACATAATGTTGTTTATATTTAACTTACATAAGTTATGCCCTCTTTGGTAAATAGATGGGATTTGGACTTGAAAATGCAAATTCTATCTTAGACACAAGAGTACACAAACGCATTTTATTAGAAAAATGATATTTTATTAAAAATAGTATATCAAATTTATGTATTAAATAATATGACATGACGTGATTGATTGTTATTATTATAAGAATTTAATAACAACTAATTACATCGTATTGTATTATTCGATGCATAAATTCAACCTATTATTTAAGGCGAAAAGAGCATTACTCATTTTATGGCAGTCTATTAAAAGTATATATAAAACATAATTTGCAAATTGAGGAACTTTGAAAGGATTTAATAATTTGGAATAAATATAGGGGATTTGAGTCGTTATCCAAGGAAAACAATTTTAAAAAACCAAAGAAAAAACAAATTATTCATGTCAAAGCACTAAGGATTATAAAAAAGTTCAATAAAAAATGATGAGTCCAGATTTCTATACAGAAGGCGTCTAGAGATTGGAATGATAAAAATCTTGTCACTCTCTATATAATCCGTTCGAAAAAAAAACAAAAGTGTAGTAACAACTTTTTCATCATCATCTTCATCATCATCATCATCATCTTCAACCAGAAGCAACATCCCAGGTGGGTTTAGTTCAAACTTGTGCTTTTGCTGTGCTTGTGATTCTAATTAATCATATAGTGAATGATGAAGTGAGTAGTGTTTACTGTTAAGTGTTCACTTCCAGTTTAAACTAGAGAATTTGATTGTTGTTAGCTGGGGGAATTTTTGTGTGTTTTTTTGGGGGATTTTGGCATCTGGGCCTTGCTTCATTGGCTCAAATTTGTTTCTGTATTTTAGTTCAAGTGGGTCTTTGATTTGGCTCATGGGTATTGTGGTTCTATGAATTTTTGTTTCTGTTTGTTAGGTTATGTGATTTTGATCTTTGAAGTTTGCTCTGATTAAGGGTTTTTATATGTTTTTTCAGTTTGATTATAGTTTCTGGATATTGTAGGGTTGGTGCAAATTTGTGTGCTACATGGTAGGATTCTAGTGTTTGATAGATAAAGCTGTTGTATTTAAGGTCACATTAGGGAAATTAGATTCTAACTTTAAAGTTTGTGAAATGAATGGTCGTGTGTTTTGCTTATAGGTTTTAGTTGGATCAATTTTTTGTTCTTTTTGTAATAGGTTATTTTGATGTTTAGATGCTATGTGTGTAAGGTATTTATTATTAAAGCCGTTTATGTAGCTGATTCTGGCTCCTTGTAAGTATTGCGTTGTTCTTAAGCTTGTCTAAACATTTTCACGATATATTAAGTTTAGAAGCTATTTTAGGTTTTTGGCTTTTGGGTTCTGTTGGGTTAGAGTGCATTAATATTATATATGTTAGGATGGATAGGTGTGGTTGACATTTACTAGCTTCCATAAGTGGGTTTTTAATATGTGCCATGGTTGATTCAGGCAAATGGATGATAAAGGATTTCTATGAAAACGTAAATCTGTGTAGGGACTTCTAAAGTGCTGCAAATTTATGAAATGCATGTTATGGTAGGTGTAGATAGTGGGGTTTTCTTGTGTTTTATGGTATATTTTGGCCCTTGAATACTTTGGGGTTGGTATCAAATCTTTCATGCAGTTTTAACTGTGTTCATCTTTTAAAGCTTAATTCTGGGTTTCTATATAGTTTTTCCTTTACTTCGCTTCTGGGTATAGATGGGTTTTATAATAGGTCAAGTAGGTATCTAGGGTTATTTTGACCACTGCAGTGGATTTGACTGTAGGTATCTTTTGGCTGGTGTCAAATTGTCTATACAAGTCTTCTAGTGTGTTCTATATTAACACTTCTAATCAACTTTCTCTTTTATTTGTCCATTGGGTGTTGCTGGGTTATTGCAGATGTGAACCACACGTCTTAGAACAGATGAATTCAATCTTTCAAACTTGCCCTACCTAGGATTCTAATGATTTGAGCAGCAAGTTTTGGCTTCTAGGTCAAATTGAGTTCTATCTTAGCAAGTTCCGTTACTGTAGGCAAGCTCTTTCTCTGAATTGGGCTTCTGTATTACTTTGGTAACAATTTGTTTATTACATGTTACATTATCTGAGTTTAATCCTGAACAGCCACTCATGGTATATATCTGAGAAAGTTCCTTGTTTAAGTTCAATTTTCTTCTTGTAGAACATAAATGAACCACAGTGGTTTCTTAGCCTGTTAGAAACCTCTTTAAATTTTTAATGATTTTGAGAGATCTTTCCTGAAATTCTTCAGAAACCTCCTTTGGAATATGATCATATCTCAATTTTTTCCTGCAGAAGAGATTTAGATTTATGACAAAAAATTGGCTGCTTTACTTTCAGCCAGAACAAAGCTGAAGTCAGTGATATTTTAAAATTTAGACTTATGAATTTATTTTGTGTGGAAATAATGCTAGCTATGTGAGTCTCTTCAAAGATTCTGTCATCTTTCTGAGTTGGCCTCTGGTTGCTGTTGGTTAGTTGATCTTATGATGCAATGGGTCAAACCTATGTGTCAATCGTTTTTATATTTATGTCCTGTTTTCCTGCCAAAATTGAGTTCTGGTAGCCTGTTTTAATTAAGTGATTCGTGAATCAAATAGTAGTTGAGTCATGAAACTTCAGAGTTATTTTACGTTGAAGGAAGAATACGAGTCAAAATGAGGTTATTTCATTCTATATGCTTCTGCAGTCACATTTGTTTTGGTATCTGTTAGGAACCCAACCAATATTCAATCAATCAGTAGTAAACACACTCAAACACAACAACTAAATGAAGTATATGACTATTTTATTGATAAAGAGGGTTCAATGTTAATAACTGGATAAACTGAGAGTCATTGACTATTCGAGGTGCCTAAAATCTCGCAAATCACCCTAAAAGGCTGTCCATAGCCAAAACTGCCTAAAACTCAAATTTCCTTCCTTTTCCCCTTTTTTTACAACCTCCATATATATAATAAGCCATACTCTCTATGATTGGGACATGTGTCCCAAAACTCAAGATCTTAACGTTATCTGCCTTTTTGAGAATCAGCTTGTTCTCAAGGTCAGAAAATTGGGTTTTTTGGGGGAACCAAAAAAATAGAAATTCAATAGTCTGGAAAGTTTTTTTTTCTTCTTCCTCCAATTATCAGAATATTTTAACTTTTTTTTCTTTCTTTTTCCTCTTATACTTCTTCCTCCTCATCTTCTTCTTTTCCCTTTCTGTTCCGACCATCTTCCCTTGCTTCGTAGGCTACTTCTCAGCATTGTTTCACCTTTTGGTTTCTGGACATCTTCCAATATCACCAGTCCTTATCGATATGCTCACCCATGCCTCTAACCACAATGTTTTAGTTTCTGTGGCATCAAATCCTCCTTTTCCTATGACAACTTGTCTTCTAGCACCATATTCGCTAATTCTACCCCTTACTATGACAATCCACCTTCCTAGAAGCCTATCCTAGTGATGCGTCAGTTTCTTGCTGTCGATTCAGCTTTTTCTGCAACAATCACCTCCTCCCTTTCTGAAATTGCACCAAAAACCCAAATCTCACCACTCTGATACCAAAACGTTAGGAACTAACCAATATTCTATAAATCATTAGTAAACACGCCCAAACACAACAACTAAAATGAGATAAATGACTATTCAATATTTACAATAAGATGATACACTGACCATTCGAGGAGTCAAGGCCTCCCAATTCCAACCATTCAAGGAACCGAAAATGTCCCAAATCAGCCTAAAAGGCTGCCCACAGCCAAAGCTGCCCAAAACTCAAATTTTCTTCCATTTCCCCTTTTTTACAACCCTAACTACCTGCTATATAATTAGCCTTATCTTCTAGAATTCGGACATGTGTCCCAAAACACTAGGTCATAACAGTAGTATTTGGAGACATTGGAATAAATGATAGTTTGTTAATCAACATTTCCTATTCAATTCTTAATAGTTCCTACTACTAGGATATTTTTCTCATTACTTCTTTATTGTCTCTTAATACTCTTTCTTTGTGCTCTGATGCATGTTTTCTTCTGGATGATGAACTATTTGGAGTTTACTGCTTTTTATGGAATATGTATTATGGTTTTTGGTTTATTTGATCAAATAATTTGAATTTTTTCCTAAGATATTTGTTTGAGTAGCATTGTTCTTATATATAGATCATTAAGATTTTTTGCTTCTCTCTTGTTGATTTAGCCAGTGGAAAGAAGGAATTTTCTAAAACCGTTATATCTTTAGTTTGCATTTTTTTGTTTTCTTAGGATCAGGGTTGGGAATTCTAGTTTGTTTGAGGGAGACTAAGGAGGTGATGATGATGGTGATGCATGGGGAGTAGAACAGTGAGGCTTGGAGCTGAAGATGAGAAGAAGCAGCAAGCAGAATGCCAAGCTTTGACTCTCAGTTGCCCATTTATAACACACCGTAAAATTTCCTCCTTAGTCTCTCCTCGTATCGTTCTTTTGTGTGCATTTTATGTTTTTCTGCTTGCTTCTTTGAAGTATGTGTTCTGTGATAACTTCTGCTTCTGTGTTAGTATATTTTGTTGCAATATATTGTAATTTAGCTAAAAGAATTAACTTCTAGGATAGAAAACTGAGAATAAATATATTAGAAGAGATGAGGAAAACAGAAAAGAAGAGTAAGATAACGTCATCCCAGGTAGATATATTATAACTGTGCTGAAACAATCAGAGAGAATTTCTAACTATGTGTACTAAAAAAAAAAGCCTATAATTTTCCTGCTCCTGCGACAAAACTGGATGGAAGATGCACAAATTTAACCCAAACAGTTGGTTGTCTTTTTCTCTTTAATGATATAGTTATTTATTTTGTGTCAGAATGCTGATAATTCTTTTATTTTTTTGCAATTAATTTGACAAACTTGTTTAATGCTATGTTATGATGATCTGAATTTTTTTATTTTCGAATAATGAATCATGAACCTTTCGTAAAACAAAAAAAGAAAGACATTTGAAACTTTTAATCATGGAGTTTAAAGTTTCGCTCTTAATTTGACTGGGGTCAGCACAGTTTCATTTCAAATTTTGTTTTATTTTACTGTAGTTTAAGTGGATCAGTCATTTATGTGGTTTGGCTAGAGTATACTGTTTTCTTGCCCATTCTGCAAGGGTCTATCTATTTTGATTAACACTTTGTGATGTTAAATATATTTAATTTACAGAAATCATGAGTGACCAACTTACTGTAAATTCTGGTTCAGTGCTATTATGCATTTCAGTGTTTTGTACCAGACAGGTCAATTATTAAATTTTTTTCGACAATCTTGGGGACTGTCTGGATGCATATTAGCAGTGTAAAATATCACAAATAATATCTTGAAGCATTTAATGAAGTTTTCCATATTCCAGAAACAAATATGGTGACTGCATTTTGTTTTAGACTTATATATATATGATATGCAAAGTGCATTTGTGTTGAAAAAGGATACTTGTGTAAATATGTTTTGTGTTGGAAAGTCTAATTAGAATTTTCACAAACTTTAGTGCATTGTTTTTGTGCCAACAATTTAACTGTGTGAATAGCTGATCAGATTGAATTGATTGCTTGTTTTTAGTTTTTCGAACTTGTTCTTCTATATTTTATACCATGATACAGATACTTTTAGGTTCTGATGTTGGACTTAACTTGTTGCTTCTGCTAACACATTCAATTGTTACTTCCACATAAATCTCATATAAAATACCATGGCAGTGGTGTTTTTTCTTTTGTATTTTTTTTGACTATCATGGTGTTCTTTGTATCTTTTTAGCGATTCCTTGTATCAAGTAGAAGCTTGGTTTAGTTTCAAGGCTCTATGTGCCTTACATACACCACAAAGAATTGTTGCTATTGAAGTGGTTTAGATTTTTGATGAAATGTGGCTTTCAGTTGTACAGAGGGTAGCACTATCCAGACTTTTTGTGTTTCTGATTTTGAGGCATTTGAGCATTCTGCCGGATTTTGCTTAGAGGATGCTGTCAACCAAAGTGGAAGTGAGTATTAGTCAACATTCAGAGATCGATTATATGATTTTGATTTTGTGTTATTTTTTTTCGAGAGATTATAACATTAGGCACCTTGTGAACTCTAGGTGGTGCTTTTGTGAGACACTTATTTTATCTGAACTTTTGTGCTGACCATTAAGTATCTTGGTTATTGGATAGGAGTTTGATTAATAAGAAGCCAGTTTCATTTTTGAGAAATATTTGTATGATAAAGTTAATTTCTTTGTCTCAATTTCTGAGAAAGATTTATATGATGTGTCATGTAGACACCGTGATTACTTCAACCAAAGCAGGTGGTCAAGCAGTTGTTTCTGGTCTCCTCCAAATTGGCACATTTGATAAGGTGAAGTCCATGTTTCCTTTTTATCAATGAACTTATATTCTTGAAGTTTATTTGATCTGTGGTTGTCCTGCACTAACTGCTTCTATATATATATACTTTTTTTCATTTTTTAAATCAATAGACACGAGCTTCATTTAGCATAAATCCATCTACCATCCAAGTGGAGACCCAGAGGCTGCTGTCGGAAAAGGGTCAACAATTGAATCTGGTTTCTATTTCTAGTGGTGATACAGAAAACTTGGGAGAATCTAATATGGCTGATGCTAGTCCCAGGACTGATATTTCGACCGATGCA
Source organism: Anacardium occidentale (assembly GCA_026122585.1). Lineage (NCBI taxonomy): Eukaryota > Viridiplantae > Streptophyta > Magnoliopsida > Sapindales > Anacardiaceae > Anacardium > Anacardium occidentale. The sequence goes on from JAJEJH010001691.1 coordinate 17,770, forward strand.
GACACGGATGAAAAAAATCAAAGGGTAATGTGGCTTTTTCCTATCATTGAGATACTATTTCTTAAATCAGTATTTTGTAAGTTGTGCTTAACTATGCCATTTATCAAACATTGTTTTGCACAACTCTTGAGTTTTGTGATCTAAGATTCCATTCCTTCTCACTCAAACAGCAACATTTTTCTAACCCATTTGAAATGCTCATGTTTAATGATATTACTATCCATCTAACATATCAGCTTGCTACTTCTGCAGTTTGATAGAGGTCAATCTGCAGCTCTTGTGGCCTTTGATTCTAATGACAGATCAAAAGACAAAATGGATCAGAAGGTGATATCATTATCTAATGTGCATAGATTAATCGTGAGTTTTTTATGGTGCTGTTTGATCATGGTCTTTTGGCTGATTCTTCTATTCAGACTCTTCGTAGACTTGCTCAAAATCGCGAGGCTGCAAGAAAAAGCCGATTGAGGAAAAAAGTATGTGTTGTACTTTTGTTTTGTAGGAATTTTTTATTTGAAAATTATCCCTCATATTATTAAATATTAAACTTTTCAATATGACAACTTATGAGAACTATATGATCAAAAGTTGGCATTTGAGGATCTTTCAAGGTCAGGTTGAGCATGTTTTATGTACTTTGTAGAATCAGTGTGATTGGTATACTCTGGAGGACCCAGTTAATGGCAGTATTGGCCAGGCCCCCATTGAGAGAATAACTTGGTGCTTCTTGTATGTGTTCTTTTTGTTCCTTTCTTTCTTTATTTATTTTTTTTGGCAAGCAGTTATAATCATGGACAAGCAGTTGCAAAACTGATTTTTGAAATTAAGTTATCATGAAGAAAAATAAACACTCAGTTTTGGAATGAAAACACTGAGTCATATCACCCTGGGAGAAAAATACATGTTTAAAAAACATCTATTAGGACCTTAGTTCGCACAAGAAACTCTTACACTTGTTGGAAGGAGGTGTGTGGTTCGTATAGAGGTGGCTATATGTGGTCCAAGGTGACGGTCTCATGTATAAAATTTAAAAATATTTCCTATTGAGCTTTTGCCTTGCCGTATTAAGGTGATCCTGAAGCTTATTTTTATGGGTCAATGCTGATGGCCTGATGGCCACCAGAATAAAGCTTTAATGTGGTAACCTTTCATTAGTTTCTCGCAAACCTTTTTTAATAATTATTCTGTTGTTATGAGGAGTTGAAATGAAAATTCCTGGTTCCTGTATTTCTTTGCTTCCTTGTAACAAATGTTTAGTAGTTCTACCTCCTTTTTCAAGAAACATTCACATGCCTATTCATTCATGAGTCATTTATTTTAGTATGCATATGTTGCTGATGTTGCATTCACTTACTTGGCTGTGAAGCATATCTAATTGTGCGAAACTTACTTTTATATTCTCCTCATTGATATGCATCTCTCCTTGTATTGCTTTTAGGCATATGTTCAACAGTTGGAAAGTAGCCGTTTGAAGCTGACCCAACTTGAGCAGGAGCTTCAACGAGCCCGGCAGCAGGTTGGATTGGTTTTCTTCAATAGCTCGCTGCTTAATTCATTTTGTTCTGCATGTTCATCGGTTGCAGGCTCATATTATTGACTTACTCTCATTTGTGTCTTATTTAGGGAATCTTTATATCAAGCTCAGGAGATCAAGCTC
>JAJEJH010001692.1:0-19365 GCA_026122585.1 Anacardium occidentale
TTAATATTTAACATTTGACTATTAAAGTTAACTGTTAAGTTTTATTAAGGGGTGAGTATTTAGGTTTTTAAAAAATTATGGATAAAACTTTATCATTTAGAGATATCTTAGGTGGGATTAAGTCCTTTTTGTTTACTTAAACAAAATATAACACAATCCTAATGAAGGTGAAGAAGAGTGATTCATAACATGACACAAAACAAGAACTGCAAGATAGAAACTAAATTTGTGAGTTATAATAGCTTAATGGCAACAACTACTTCCTTGCATTTTGATATGATAAAAATTTTCTAATGTGATCTAATGTAAAACCCACTACTATATATATTACTGTTCACTATATTTATTATTTATTTATTTTTTTCAATAATATATAGCAAAGATCTCATTAAATCTTTACTAAAAACATGCAGATGGAAGCATCTTAATATAAAACTTTGACATGAATAAAATATCATGTATTTCTTTTATTGAAAATTCTATACATACATCTGAAATAAGTTGAACATCATATACATAAAAGTACTAGAATCTATGCATGTGCGTACATATAGATATAAAGCAAAATAAGGCATGCGAGACATATACATATCATTTAACAAAACTGGGTTCCATTCACAACCACTATGTGTCACGACTCAACATCTAAATTACTAATCTGCAAAGAGAAAGAAACTGAAAACAATAAGTGATAAATCATTTAGTAAGTATTTTCTATCTCTACTCATAACAAGCCCAAGACAGGTCTACTTTAACGGTGAAATACCCATTTGACTCTTTTGGTTCATCGTCTTTTCTATTTGTGCGGAATTCAATACATACAAAAGCGTAGGTATGCACAAAACATTGATATTTTCCTTGTTATTGACATCATATGATTTCATGTTGTCATTCTGTGTTACTTTATGATTTGTTTCTAGTATATCTTTTATCTGAGATTTTTTTGTTTATCGTCATTATGTCCCTCAATCTTTATTCAAATATTCTTATATTCAACTGTACTTGTACTCATGCTATGATGTTGAATGCATGTCATGATATGATATATGTTTAAACCATGTTGTTGCCTTTGGGTCGGTTTACTAAAAATATTTTTTGAAAGCTTGATTGTGATTTGAAGATCCTGAAATAGTATAAAAGCTAAAAAATCGATTTCTAAAAATATCTAAAAACATCCATTGTACTGATTAAACTGATAAATATAAAGATTTGATACTCTGATCATATGAGGTTTAACTAAATTGATGTTGGTTAATAGCTAGTATTGATATCTAAAACTGAATTAAATTTGTAGTCTAAAGATTGATATCTAATCACTGATAGTTGATAATTAATCATATGATAATCTGATATTTTTATAATCTAATAATTAGCTAATCTGATGCACGACCAGTACATATAAATGTTTTCCCACATCATAGATGTTAGTTATACCGTTAATTGACGGGTGTGAGTATTTACAAGTGTTCCATCGTATTCACCCCTATTATAATGTCTTGAACATCATATTTTATTTTGAAAACATGTATATGGATCACTTGATCCTTTTTTGAAAACATTGTAAGACATGTCATGTCATATAAATGTTCATCATGCATGGTGTTCTACTATAACTTTATCCTTCTTTTCTACTTGTTTGGTTCAGTATATAGAGTATTAAAAGTTTTTTGATTCTCTAACTTACTATTGAAACATGTTCATCGTATTTGTTTAAGCCTTTTTTTATGGTTTTTCAATTTATTCAACTTGTTTATAGGTTTTGTGTTCGGTGGTGTATGTTTTTGGAACTGTTTCTATTCTTATTTACTGTTTCTCTTTCTAATTTCTACTATATCTCATAATATTTATTGTTTCTATTGTTTTCTCTGGTTGTACAGACGTGTGTGTAGCTGTGCGTGCTTCTAAAATTTTCTTTTTTGTTTTTTCCTTGCTACATGGTTATGTGCTCCACAATTCATGATCGTGTATGGGCACACAATCGTGGACTTGGCCTTGCACAAGCTTCAGATCAATTTCTTTGCACGAACGTGACCCTCAGGCATGATCATGTTCCCAAATATAGGCATACGACTATGACCCTAGGTTACACGGTCGTGCCCCTACAGGGCACTGTCTTCCGTACCTTAGCCTTGTATACATATACATGACCATAAGGTACCTAAAATCATGGTTTCACAGTTGTATGTCATTGAGCATGTAACATCCCAGGGTTAGAGTTGTCTTTTAGGCTTTTAATCTAGGGTTAGAATGAGAATTTTGTGAATTCTAGGGTTGTGAGAAAGTTTTGAGGTGAAATAGAGGTTTTTCTAGAGTTTGGTGGCTTGTGTATGGATCCGTTTGAGTGGATTTGCATGCGAGCACGGAAAAATGACATTTTTATAATTTTCCTACCATGCACGACCGTGCATGAGAGGTGCACGCCCGTGCGTATGCATAGTTCCAGCTGCCTTGGTTTTAAGTCATGTTAATCCGTTTTCAAAACCATTTTCACCCAAAGTTTTCCTTTCAATTTCAGAGGAGACCAACCCTAGGAGGGAAGAACAGCTTCCAGAACCGTCCAATCCAGCTTGAGCCTTCGATTTTCTTGAGAGAGAAAGCATGTCAAGAGGTAGGTGTTTCTTACCTCTTTCCCTTGTGTTTTGATGTGCTTGATTTATGCTTGATGCATGAGATTCGTTTCCAGAATGCTTGTGATGTTCTCCTTGTGTACTGATGATGATTTGAGATGATTATGATGATGATTAATGCTTATATACATGTTATGTGTGAGAATATATGTTTATATATGCTTTTGAAATGGATTGGATGGTTGAGCATGAGAAATGGTGTTATTGGTTGCCATAGCATATGTATGTGAAGTGTTTTGCATGTGGGAAATGTTAATTTCAGTTTGAGATGAGATTTGGCTGAGAATCGAGTTGATTTCAAGGGGTTACGCAAGTGCAGAGCAGAACGCACGCCCGTGCACTCGTAGTGCACGCCCGTTCATACTGCATAATCTGCATGGTCATGATCGTGTTCACGTAGCCGTGCGTGCCCTAAATTGCAGGGTCACGAGCGTGCATAGTTCATGCACGCCCGTGCACCAAGAGAAAATGAGAAAAATGTATGAAAATCATAGAGCCGAGCACGACCACATGCACGACATGCTCACGGTCTCGTGCAAGTTCATGCACGCCCGTGCATACGATATGCACGCCCGTGCGTCAGGCAGAAAAGAGAAATTAAGCTTGAAATAAGAAATGTGTATAGTAAAAGCTATCCAATAGATAGAAAACAGTAAAATGAGCTCAAATAAGAATACATGATGCATCATATACATAGCATAGCATGACATGCCATACAGAGTTTTCAGAAATGGATCCAAAGATCCGAATTCATGTTTTTAGATAAAAAACATAGATTTCAGGGGTGAATACAAGGGGGCACTTGTGAGTTTCAGCACACCCGTTGCACCATGAGCTATATGCTCATTACTAGTCTTATGTATCGGCATGTGCCGGGTTGCTCAGTTAGTAGATTATAGGTTTCCTGATCCCAGGATCAGATGCAGTATAATGCGAGACGCTCAGTTCAGTTCAATGTACAGGCCAAGGCTTGAGGCATCACGTGGTCCATACAATTTATGACGCGTGTTTTCATAGGAGACTCACATGTCCAAGGTGCTGAATCCCTGTATTCATCAGTCTGCGCAGCATAGTTTTCAGCATATCAGGTACCCCAGGGTACACAGTTTTCAGCATAGCTTTCAGATAAAGCTTTTATATGATTTTTAGATATGAGATCCCAGGATCCAACAACATAGTTTTCAATGAACAGTTTTCAGAAAACTACTTTCAGTATGCAGGCTTATGTCTAGCTATGTTTTCAGCATATTGCATAGCATGTCATTATTATATGACACATCAGCATATCATTCAGATAATGATAAGACAGTAAGAAACAGTAAAAAAACAAAATATGAAACATCGTGTAAAAGACACGAACAACAGAATATAAGAACATGAAAAACCACGTAATGATACGTGAATTACATAACACGAGTAACAGAACAGAACAGTCACAAAACAGTAAAGATAATGATTATCAGAAAGAGAGATTAGTGAGTCGAGTTCGACCGCTCAAATTTCTCTTCATTCTAGGTTATTTACGTACACTCATATACGTATTTTACGATCCGATATGAGGTAGTATCCAGCCAGTAAAGGTGAGATCAACAGTATGACATCAGATAAGTTGTGGCTGTTTGAGATGAGGTGGCAATCCTTCGAGAAGGATTGGTTTAGGGTCAGAGATAGGAAGTGCTTAGTGGGTGAATTTATCACTCACTCCCTACTTTCCTTTCTCTTGCAGGTAAGTGTTGGGAGCAGGGAGGGGGAGTTGGCTGTTATCTGGGATCCATTATGCTTTAGTTTTTCAGCATGTTTCGGTTTGCATACTTATTCAGTTTTTAATTGCATGTTCATGTACATGTTTTAGCACATTTCTTCCGCGAATATTTTAATATAATACAATTTCTTTTTATCTGGGCATGTACATATGTATGTATACATTTACACCACTGATTTTTCGTTGTGACATGTTAGTTCAGCTTAAGCATTTCGGTTGGGTATTATTGACCATATTTTCTCTATTTATTTATTATTAAATTATATAAAAGCAGTAAACAGTAGTACCCAATTGGGATGTCTTACAGAGCACATGATTGTGCACCACGCCCCGCTTCAATAATATGCCCTGCGTAATGTGTAAAACCATGCTTAACCTTAATCAATCACAACCAAATATATTCCAAACATTTTCATATGTTTCTCATACTATTAAACACATGCTATTTGCATCAATAACATCTAATTCTCACAAAGCAAACATCAAACCCTTCAAGGAAACATATCCTAAACATGTACACATATACATATGCTTTTATATCATTAAGTTTCTAAGAGTTTCTCATCATCTTATTTCATCAACATGTTTTCATGTCACACAACCTTTATACATATATTCCACACAAGAACACAACAAAATCATGCTTTAAACTTAAAGAAAACAGGGGAGAAAGTAAGAAAAACACTTAACTATGGCTGCTACAATTCACTTCCTCTCACTAGCTTGATTGTTATCCCCAACTAGATTGGGTACTACTGGTTGCCCTCTTTCTGTTCTGGGATTAGGGTTCTCTAAAGAAGGAAGGAAATTTGGGTGAGAAATTGAAATCAAATGAGGATGAACTAGTTTTCTCACCTAAGAATTTTAAAATTTTTACGTGAAGAACCCTGTAAAACGAAGGTAAAAAACCAGAGGACCTAGTTCAACTCAAAAAATTCCACTAATAAAATTTAATAAGTACAATAAATTCCTCTCCAAATTACCCAGAGGTTATCAATATTAATAACATCACCAATAAAGATGGATATTAACAAATAAATCTAAACTAAAATAAAAAGGTTTAAATCAAGAAAGTATGTCAAAACTAACCAACAAAGAAGGAAAACAACAACCAACTCTATTCACCTTATCAAACTCGTTGTTGTGAAAAATATACTAAAATTTTATCATAATCAGGCAAGAATTAGTCATCTGATCAAGGAAAAAATAAACTGTCCCTCTTGTTGATTTTCATGGGAAAAAGTGGTAGGGAAAAACTTGCTTTCTCTTTCTCACCCAAGGTAACCTCCTTTTTATTCTTGTTTGTGTTATTATTAATATTTTATTTATTCAATTATTAATTGATTAAGCTCACTTGCTATGGAACTTAGTTAACAAGCAGCAAGTTTCGCCATGGATAAGACTTTCGTCATCATGTTAGAGCTATTTTCATCATTATGTAACTTTTCAAGAAGAAGCAACTTCATCTCTAGTGCATCTCAAATCTAATGGTACCTCACATCAATGTGTTTTGATCTAGAGTGAAACATCAAGTTCTTACTAAGATGGATAATACTCTGTCTATTATAAAATAAAATAAATTTCTTCTACTCAAGAGTAAACTCTTGGAAGAATTTCTTTATCCATAAAAAGTTCTTGGTTGCCTTCACAAATTGCAATATATTAAACCTCATTGGAAGATATAATAACATAATTTTGCAATTTAGATTACTTAGACATAACTGCTTCTACATAAGTCATCAAATACTAAGAAGTAAACTTTGTAGAATATACATTATCTGCCATTCCAGTACTTGTATATCCATCAAATACAAGTTTACCATTACCAAAACATAGGCAAACATAAGAAATAACTCTAAGATATATGAAAATCCATATTACTATAGACTGATGTTCCTTTCGAGGATTTGAGAGATGTTGATTAACAATACCAACAACATGAGCAATATTAAGCCTTATACATACCATAAAATACATCAAGCTACCAACTACAATTGTATAAGACACTTTCTTTATCTCCTTTTTTTGATTTTCACTTACAGGATATTGTTGAACATTTAACTTGAAGTAACCTGTTAGTAAAGAGCATATAGGTTTAGAATTGCTCATGTTAAACTTGTTGAAAACCTTTTTGGTATATCCTTGTTATGACAACCACAACTTCGCATTCTTCCTATCTTAACAGATCTTCATACCAAGAATTTACTTCGTTGATCCCAAATCCTTCATTACAATAGACTTACTAAGTTGTGACTTTATCTTACTAATCTTGTTCATATTACAACCAATAATCAACATGTCATCCATATAAAGTAAGAGAATAACAAAATCATCATCATCAAATTTCTTTGTAAAAACATAATGGTCAGAAGTGGTTTTTGTATCCCCATGATCTATTATAAAGGACTCAAACTTTGTATTATTGCCTTGGAGCTTGCTTAAGGTCATACAAACTATTCTTCAATTTGCATACAAAATGTTCTTTGCCTTTCACCTTGAATCCCTCAGACTACTCTATATAAATTTCATCCTCTAAGTGACCATAAAGGAAAACAATCTTCTCATCAAATTGTTCAATCTTTAGATTAGCAGCTAAACCTAAAAAAACTCTGATTGAAGACATCTTGACCACAAGTGAGAATTTCTCTTCAAAGTCAATTATGGTTTTTGACTAAAACCCTTCACAACTAATCTTGTCTTATACCTTAGTTGTGAGTTATTGTTTTTAGTTTTAATTTTGAAAACTCATTTGTTTTTCAAAGATCTCTTATCTTATGACAGTTTTACCAACTCATAAATATGTTTCTCATACAAGGAATTCACCTCATCTTGTATGACTTTAACCTTTTGATCCTTGTGAGCATCAACCATGGCTTCATTATAACACTCTAATTCTCTCCAATCAATTAGTAACACATACTCATAAATATCATATCTTTAGGAAGGTCTCTTATCTCTACTGGGTCTCCTAACTTTAGCATTAAAAGGTAACTCTAGCTTCAGTTTATCAATATGTTCATTATTATCAGCCTTAATAATATCATCATGTGTGTGCTTATTAACCTATTCATAAAAATCTCCATTATCACCGTGATCTAAGGTGAAAGCTTTTATACTCAAATCAACAAGTAACTCATCAGTAAAAGACTTTGACTTTTCAGGCTTATCAAAGTCTTAAATAGTTTGGTCTTTAAGAAATACTAAATCGCTGCTTTTGATTATCTTCTTATCAACAAGATCCTATAATTGTACCTAAACTTATCATTATACCTATAACACAAGAAGACACTATTTAGACTTGGCATTAAGTGTCAACCTCTTATTTCTTAAAATGTGAACAAATGCCCTATGACCAAAGGCTCTCAAATGATTATAAGAAATGTCTTTTCCTTTTCACACTTTTTTTGGCAGATCTTTGTTAAGAGGAATTAAAGGGAAAAAGTTAAGAAGTTTCACTATAGTTAACATTACTTCATCCTAAAAGGCTTTAGGGAGCTTAGCATGAGAAAGCATACATTTGATCCTCTTCACAATGGTTCTGTTCATTCTCTCAATGACTCCATTCTGTTGAAGTATTTTAAGAACTATTTTCTATAGCTTAATAGCATAATCTTTTTGATATTGCTCAAAAGAACTCTTATATTCACCTCTATTACCTACACAAACACATTTTAACTTTCTTTTGTTTTCTCTCTCAATAATAGTATAAAACTGTTTAAATACAGTCAACACCTTATGTTTATTTTTAAGAGGATAAACCCATAACTTCTTAAAGTAATCATCAATAAAAGTAACAAAATACAAATAACCACTAAGAGTTTTATCTTTCATAATACAAACATCAATATGAAACAAATTTAAAACATTGAACTCTTATGAGAAAATGAACTTTGAGAAGAAACCCTGTGTTGTTTGTCATATAAATAATGACTGCAAAGTTTCAAGGTCATACCTTTCAAAAGAAGTAAATTCCTTCTTGTGAGTAAGCCAAGTCCCTTCTCACTAAGATGCCCAAACCATTTATGTCATAACTCAATAGAGGTAACTTCAACTACATTCATATTTCTTTTGCATATCTTGACTTGAATGAGGTATAAAGTATTTTGTTTCTTTCCTTTAGCACCATTAGATTACCCTTGGTGAGTTTTTATATCCTATTATCAAAGGAGTTCTAGTATCCCTTATCATCAAGGACACTCATAGAAATCAAGTTAAGGTGTATAACAAAAATGTTTCTCACATCATTCAACTATAATTTACTTCTAATGTTAGTCTCTAAACAAATCTGTCTCATACTGACAACTTTAGCAAAAACCTCATTACCCATATGAACAATGCCAAAATTACCATTAGTGTAAGGAGAAAAATATCACACCTAGATGTGACATGAAATGAAACTACAAAGTTAACAACTTAAGTAAAATCGTGCCATGTTAGGTTAACACTACTATCATTGTCAAAGATAGTAATAGCACCATAAAGAGCAACTGAAACCATTTTATCTTCTTATCTTTAGATTTTTATCCTGATTTCTTTTTTTTTTTTTTTTTTGCATTTCTTGAAGAACCTTTTAATATGACCAGACTTACCACAATGATGATAGATGATACCCTTTTTAGACTTGGATTTGCTCTTTAACTATTAATGATTTTTTGAACTTTAAAAGCGTTTACTTTTACTTCTCCCTTATTATTCTATAACAAGCGCTTCTAACTATGTAAAGAAAAGTGATTGATCTCTTCTGCTCTCTTTATTGAATAAACTCTCTTTTACCAAGTCCATAACTTGTCATTAGGTGTAAAATTATTGAGATCAATTACTAATATTTTCCAGCTATCAGGTAAGGTTACTAAAAGTAAACAAGCCTACAACTCATCAAGCAACACAATCTCTTAGTTAGCCAATCTATTCAACATATCTTGAAAATCATTTAGATGCTCAAAAATTGTCGTCTTATTCTTTAATCTCATATGAACAAGCTTTCTCACAAGAAAACTTTATTGTGGGGAGTTGTTTCTCTCATACAACTTTGACAATTTCTTCTACAAAGTATGTGTCTTTGTCTTCTAAACCACATAGTGAAACACTATAGTATCTATCTATTGCCTGATCAAACTCATTGTTCTCTTGTGTTGCTTTCTCATTCCTTATCAGTTTTAACTATATCAAGTTTGATATCACCACTCTCAATTAGGTCATATATATTCTTATAGTGTAAAATATTATCCATCATTGGCTTCTATATAGAATGATTGGATGAGATCAACTTAAACATATTGTTACTAAAATCTTTCATTGTGAATATACAAGAAAAACCCACCTGCTCTCAACAAGGCTCTTGTACTAGTTTGTTAGAAAAAAATCCAAATAATCACAAAAATAAAAATACTAGCGAAATAATATATTTCACTTTCTGTGCAATGAAACTGGAAATAACATCAAAATAGTAAATCAACTATAAAAAATAATAATTACACACACTTACAAGAACACCAAAATTTTTACATGAAAACCTTATAAAACAAGGTAAAAAAAATCACAGGATCTAGTCTAACTCAAAAACTTTCACCAATAAATTTAATAGGTATAATAAGTTCTTATTCAGATTACCTAGAGGTTATCAATATCAATAACATCACAAAAAAAAAAGGATATCAATAAATAAACACAAATTGAAATAAAATGGTTTTAATTAAGTCAGTGTGTTAAAACTAACTAATGAAAAAGATAAACAATAATTAACTCTGTTTATCCTGTACAACTTATTATTGTGAATAATATATTAAAATTTTATCATGATCAAGCAAGAATCAATCATTTGATCCAAACAAAAATTAACTGTTCTCTTGTTGATTTTCTCGGGAAAAAAGGGGAAGGAAAAAGACTAGCTTTTTCTTTTCGCACCAGTCTTCTCGCCCAAGGTAACCTCCTTCTTATTTCGTTTTATATTATTACTAATATTTTATTTATTTATTTATTAATTAGCCGAACCTATTTGCTATGATACTAAATAGTATAATATCCTGCCGGCTTAGGCTTCTTGGTTGGCTTGTGGCATTGGTGCGTTGGAGCAGCTTGTTGGAGCTTCTTTTAAAGGTTATGTCTGCCTTACTCTGCTGCATATCACTGAGCTCAAGTTGGCCGAGTGTGGGAAGAATGGGATCACTGCATGGCTGCTCAAAACATCCAGGTTTTACTGCTTACACGCACTGTGCAACAGTTTTCTGCTTTATATGTGCCGAAGTCTCCATGCAAATCTTGCCATCCTCCAAGACATCCTAAGGCTAGTTAATGAAGGTGATCATCTTACCATGTTGAGAGGAAGGTTGTTATCAAGGACTCTCCTATTTGCTGCTCTTTCAGGCTGGAAAAATACAAATGGCTGGACAAAATGCGGACAGGTTTCGAGCTGCAGGTCCGGGGTCAGCTTCCCACAATTGTTAGCTACGGTCTTTGCTTGGGTTGGGCAGTTTCTTGGAATGGATCTGCCTATAATATGGCTTCTCATTGTGACAAAATTAAGACGTCAAGGCACTTGGAAACACACCTTGGTAACCACATGGTGTACAGCATCGGCTCTCTCACTCAATTTGGTTTCGCTACAGTAACATTCCCACAAATTGCTACAATTTGAGTGACGTGACTAAATGGTTTGTAGATCCTTTTTGTAATGTGAACGGTCCTTTGTATATAATGATGACCAAAGGCTTCGTATTGGCTTGATGTTTTTTATTAGAGTTGTTAATTTCAGAGACATCTATATTTGTAAGAATTTAGATAAACCCTTAAAAGAGTTGGTTCTAGTTTTGTTTTGCGGTTTTAGGAGGCCTTGACCTTAGTCAATCTTACAAGCATGCCTTTATATTGCGTCTAGTTTTTTCCCAGGTTTTGGTCCATTCTTTTTAGTCATAATACTTTTACTTTAAAAAACCATATATTTGAATTACTAATTAATCAATTAAATTATTTATTGTTGAAATTAAAAGGCATGCATCATTGAAAAGCTTAGTGTAGTGGAAGCATTAATTAGCAAGAACAATTATAATTTATAAATGTTGTGTGGTCAATATAATTAATTCTTAATTATTCTTTGAATTAAAACATCATTGCACACCGTTAATTTCCTGAGTACAAATTCTCTTCACATTTTCACCAGTGTAAACAGAATTGAATCTTCAGTAAGCAAGACCAAATGTAAACTGATTAATAATGCAATTACATATTTGTTACAAGAAGAATATTCTACTTTTGCGAGGGCTGGAGAATATTGAAAAAAGTTCTTGCCCTTTTGACCAGTTGATTCAACCTTTGACTCAATAAAAAATTTTGCTTTCATTTTCAGCATCAATCTGTCTACTGGCTCTTTGTTAAGATATGAAACCTAAGGCATAAGACCTGAATTTCATTTAAAAAATTATGAACTTCTGGTGCGGGTTTATAAGACTTTAGGTTTTTCAACCTTAATATCTAGCTTTCTAGGATGAGTTTCTCATAGTATTAGCGCTACTATAATATCTCCCGACTATAATCGTGTGGCACATGTGGCAACACTAACATTATAATGTTTGCTCAGGGCTAAGAGAAAAGTAGCACATGATCAACTCATGTAGGCATCAAGTTTGTGAAGTGGGGTAGTACGTTACTATCCCGAATGTAAGGTATACAATTTAGATCTCTCATTAAAAAATATGAACTTCTGATATAAGAGTTATATAATTTCGCAAATTTTAATATCTAGCTTTGACAATGTTATAATTTTTAAGGTTCATATCACTCCTATAATTTTTATTGTGCATTACATATAGAAACTTTGTTTTTAAAAACGGTATTTTTTTTTTCATTTTATTTTGTTTAACCATTAACATCCCATTTTAAAATCTAATGACTGGATCTTCCTAATGGGAATGTTGGATTTGATTGTAAAATTTAATGGATGCCATGAGAATTAAGCTTGAACATGAGATTGAGGTTTGATATATGTTATTAGTCATTTGACTCAAAAGCTTAGACTTGATGTTAAGGGTTTTGGCCAAAACCAATCTCGAAGAAGGGCAAGCTCAAGGTTGATTTGAAGTCTAAACTGTCAGCTCGAGTTTACAGAATACTGAAAAGTGATACTAAGAATAAGATTGGAGGAGCCAGGGATTAAATAAAAATTAAAGAGTAGCTCAAATTGAGGATAATTTTCACCAGTTCTTGGTGATACGTTACATTCAATTGGGATTCTATATATATATTTTTTATCGGACTTACAAGAACGACAAATTACATTAAAATTAAAGCAAGCACAATTTATTGGAAGACATTCAACATATATGTCATATACAAATTCCAAAGAGGTAGAACAGATAAATCTAGCTCTTATCACTTGTCAATTAAGCTTTCCCAACTTCGACTTCAACTTCAACTTCAGTTTCAAATTCAGAGTGATCTTGACAAGATTCCAGGAAACTTGTAATGAACTTGAAAGATTTCTGGTCAATATCAGAGTCGTCAGGAACCCTAGAAACAGCTGCTTTGTATTCATCGCCACCGCTACGCATCCACACTCTTGGGGCATGTCTTGGAGACCTCTTCAATTTGGAAGTTCTGAAGAGATTGAAGGGAAAGCAAGAGCAAGAATTTTTGTGCTTCTTGTCTGAATCCATGACGCTGAAATTAAATGCTGAAGAACTTGAATAGAGAGAGGGTTGAAAACTGAGTGAGAAACAAGTGAGTTCAGGCTTGAATTTTCATTGGCAGGTGTATTTATTGTCGATTGAATGATCTATTCCAGCCAGGTGTATGGTTTAGATGTATGTAACTAGAAGAAGCCACTGTTTCAGGTCAATCTTAATATATATATATATATATTTTCAAGATTCTGTTGACAATTGCACAAAAAAGAAAACTACAGTTCGATCATAAGTTACGGCCACGAATGAAGAAGTTAATATACTTCCTATTTGTACTTCATTTTGCACCAATGTAGAGGGACCTTTATGGCTTTCTTTTTAAACTTGTACAGCAATTTTCCATTTGATTTATAAAGAATATTTATCTACAAGTACAAATGAAAGACAAAGGTCAGCTAGAAAACAAACCCTAAGACGAGAATTGTCCATGTTGTGTGGTCACTAAATTATATATTATAATATATGAAAATTCTACTTTTAGGCTGTCCTTCCTTTCTTTTTACTCTTTCTTCATAGAACCATTTTGCCAATTATTCGGCTGGAGCTCTGCCCAACTTTTGGGTGTTGGTTCATATTTTGACACATTTTTAGTGTCATAAACGCAGAAATTTATTATTGAAATGCCATGTTTCATTCCAATTATTGGCTTTTATTTTACATTTTTAACCATGCAGTTCCATCCCAAATAAAACAGTACTAACATCCTCTCCTACTATTAGGCTCCCTTAATTAAGCGACTTTCGTGGCAATAAACTAAGGGTGGAATTTGTGATTTAGGTTCGGTTTTAATAAAAAAATAGTTCGATTTGAGTTTATCAAATTAAAATTAAGAGTAAATAATTTGATTCAGTTTAATTTCAATTTAGTTCAAATTTATTATTAGAATTCATGATTCAACTTATTTTATACAATAATTAAATAAAACAACATAATTTCGTCAATAAATCATGAATTTAATTCATGAATCTCAGTCACAAATTTAAGCTATGAACTAAAATTGTACTAAGATAAACTCCCTCAAACTTAAGTTTAGTTTGATTTAAAAACGAGTTAATATTTCTGGCTCAAATTTGAGTTAAATAAATTTAAACTGAATTAAATTAAATCAAACCAACTTTTTAAAATTGAATCACTTCGATTTCAGTCTAATCTATTTTGTTGATTGTATTTGATATTATATATATATATATATACACACACACATAAGTGTTGCACAACTAAACAAAAGATATTCAACTTTGTACTTCATTGATGATTCAGGTTCAGATTCTTATTATTTTTGTTTATTGAATAAATAATAGTTATTGAAATTTGAAAATTCACATGTATGGGTGATATGAGTTTGGTCGATTTAGCTTGTATTCAACTTAGAGTTGGAATTTAACCAGATTTCATGCACAACACAAAATCACGGCTGATGCAAATATAAAGCCTAAAAAAATAAATTAATAAATAAAGGAAACAAAGTAATTTTTATATGATTCAGTTGCATATAATATAGCCGGCTAAAGTAATTTATAGTTTGTCAAAAATATTTAGGGTTATAAGGCTAAAGTTTAATTGTTAAAGCATATTTATCTAGCAAGTAAATGAGCTTATTTTTTCAACATTTGAAGATTTAGAAAGTGAAAATTCTGCTAATGTTGACCCAACTTTTGATATAATGCATGGAATGTTGGTCCATGTTGCGTGTATCATTTGACTTCGAATTGAGAATTAAAACTTTAGGTGTATGATATTACATTAGCTTTTGAGTACGTATTTTATTAATACACTTAATTGTTGGGTTTGATATTAATGATTTGGTTGGATTTCTTGTAAACTAACATCTTGCCTCTCCAAGATATGAAAAAAAATAAAAAAGTAATAATTTTCTAAACTAGCAATGCTTTCGGTACAACAACCCTTTAGATTGCATCAAAATATTGTAGTTTCATTGATTAATCAATGGTCAATGTTAATTACTATTTCTAAAACGATTGCGTACTGTGTTTAGGGATGGATTTTATTTGTGTCATGTCTAAACAAAGGATGAATCGAACTTAGTTTGAATCCAGAACGATCAGCTTGAAATTGAATTCAAATAGTTTGAATTGTTTTAAAAAAAAAAAAAAGAATTGTCAAAGAAGATTAATTGTTTAAATCTAGAATAATTGATAGAAAAGAAGAAAAAGAATTGTTCAAATCTAGAAAAATTGTCAAAGAAGAATAAAAAGAATTATTAGTAAAGTGAGAAGGTTCTATAACACCCATAGATACATCTTAGGGGTATTATAATTATTTCCTAGTAATCAAGTGTAATTGAGGGTTAGGATTTACATAGGAAGTAGTTAAGTATGAGTTTTAAGGCACATGCACAGTTGTACATGGTAGAGGTACGACAGTATATAGAGTGCCACATTGGATAAATAAGAAAGGTAGGAAAAACAATTTTAGACTTGATGTATGCTCATACATCTTGAGAATGTATGTCTATACATGGAGTCTAATGCAAACTATGAAAAAGAGTGCAATATTTAGTTTTTTCATAAAAAATCATTTTATCAACAATTTTTGTAGACACTCCAACAAATATCAAAGGGTTTTCCAATCCTTTCCTTACAAACTTCAAGTGATCAGAGAGAAAGAATTCTAACCTTATTATTCATTAATCAAGTAAAGTAAGTTGAGATTTCCACCCTTAATTGTGCAATTTTAATTTGAGGTTGGTTTAAATGCGTTCTAAATCAAATGATATTGTGATGAATGAATGTTATTTGATGATTTCTGAGGTTATAACATGGTATTTGTGGTTGTAATTAGAAAAAGATTGGAGTATATGTTAAGAATTTGGTTTTAAGATTATAGTCTTATGTTCTTGATGAGTTTTTATGGATCTTTGTTGGTTATAAGTATACAAAAGAATGTTTTTTAATCATCTTGGATTGAAAATGTGAGCAAAAATTGGTAAAGTTTGATGGAATTCATTTCCAATTGTCATGTATATAACATCTCGAGGTTAGAATGGTCTTTTAAGCCCTAAATCGGAGTTAAAAGAGTGATTTCCTCAATCAGAGAATAGCCTCAATAAGTTAGGAGGGTAGAATAGTCTTTTTAAAGGTTTTATATATAGCTTGTGGAAAGAGCACGACCGTGTGTCTCTGGACACACACATGTACGTCTTTTTCCTGTCATGCACACATGTGCATGCTTATGTATATATAAAGCTAGGTTTCTCCTATAGTAGATATCCTTAATTCTTTCTCCTTCCTTTCTCTCCAACTAACCCTAACCAATTGAGAGAGAGATCAGCCAGCTTTTAGCAGTCAATCTAGGCAAGATTCAGCTAAAGATAGACATATTAAAGTCATTAGCAACTCTAGGTAAGTATTTCCTTACCTCTTTCCTTATTTTTAGAGTGTATAGCTTTTTAGCTAGATTATTCAGTAATGTAAGCATGTTTCCAGTTTATTAGCATGATTATAAGATAGTAATGATGAAATAGAAAAGAGATTTAAAGGTAAAAGCATGCTTAGTTTCCTTTGATGCATATGTGTGTGTATTTAAGGGTTTAAAAACATGTTAGGTTGTATTTGGATGTTATTGATGGGGAAAATATGTGTATAGCAGTGTATTTTGTATGAATATATGTTAGAATACATTTTATTGAAGTTTGATAGAGTTTTGGGTTTAGATTGGATGTGATTCTGTATGTTTCAACTGTGGTTGCCAAAACAGAGCAAGATGTACGCCCGTGCATCCAATAGATGCACGCCCATGTAGTCTTGTTTAAACAGGGTCAAGGTTATATGTACGAGCTATGCATGACTAAATTATAGTAGGGTCACGATCATGCGTTAGTAGAAGAGAAGAATAAGAAGAATTCCATAAGTTAACACAGCTGAGCTGCACGACTAGCACACAACCAGTGCACTTTCATACAGGCTCATGTGTCCAATAGTGCACGCCCCCGTACGCTTAGTGAAAATTAATAATTTCCTTTCTATTCAGTAGAATATCATTAAGAAGGGAACATATTATATATTCTATGTACAGTAAGAGAAGAAACAATAGATTAAGACTATGAATAAGCCAAAAGAAGAAAAAGACATAGAAAATTATAGTAGAGAACTCAGTAGAATCAATAGAACCCAACTCATATAAGTAAAAGAAACTCAGCAGTAGTCTAGAAACTAGCTGAAATAACCAGCGGAATACGATCAGAAAATAGATGAAAATAAGACGAATAGTTAGAGAAACAATAAAGAAACATACAGAATAGAAATCAACAGATATTCAATAGAACACAAAATAGCTCACACAGAACTTATTAATAAACTTAATCAATTATAAAAACAGTAACTTCAATAAGAAATACACAGAACAAAACTATAATAATTGTACATATAAGCAGAATGTAATAAAAAAGAAAGAAATGATAAGTTAACATGTATTATATGCAATTTGTACACCCGCTAAAAAGAGAGCTAGCGTCAAACATGGTAGTATGCAGTTGCACACCTATTAAAGAAGGAGCCAGCATTAGTGCATATTGTTATATGCATTGGTGTGCATTAGTTATCTGATTTTAACCTACTGATCTAGTGTCAAGAAGTTGATGACTCACATGACTAGGTGTTGAATCCCTATATTCATCAATCTATGCAACATCGGATACATAGAGTTTTCAAAAGACAACTTTATTCAGTATTTTCAGTATTTTAGGATCTTTGAATCCTAATAGTGTTTTCAGAAAAAAAACCAATTTCTAGAAAAATGTTTTTAGTAAACAGGCCCAAGGGCTCAGCTATAATTTGTAGTATTATTAGATATGATTTCAACATACTTCATATCATGTTATATATAGAATAAGAACAAACAAAATAGAGAAACTATAATTTATATTAGTAGAAAACGATAGAGAAACTATCAGATAGTCAAATAATTAGTAATAAAGTTAGAATAGGTAATGCCATAAACACAAGTACATATAGAATATCATATACGTAACAGAATAAGCAAGTTTACAGAATAAACCATGACAAAACAGTAAATAAGGAATATAACCATTATGAATCAGAACACAGACAACAAGATAAGAGAGAGGTAAATCATGTACTATAAATAGAAAATAATAGAAAATAGTTACACGATATATATCGTAAGTAGAAACCTAAAAAAATTCAATTAAAATCTTTAGAGAACTTGAGAGTATTATAGATATCAGAAAACAAATAAAAAATGGGATAATGAATATCAGAAAGAGAGGAGAACTAAGTAAGCTTGTTCCAACTGGATCCCTTTTCATGCTAAGTCTAATACGTATACTCATATATGTATTTAGTGTAAGTTCAATCTTGAACTTTCAGACACAAGAGGTTCATTGAGTTATATGGTCAATTCAATAAGATCTTAGCTATATTCCAACCAGGTGTATGGTTGAGATGTATTTAACTAGAAGAGGCCACTATGTGAAGTCAATCTTAATGTATTATTATTTTTCATTTCAAGATTCTGGTGAAAATTACAGAAACAAAGAGAACTACAAGTGGATCACAAGTTAGAGCCATGAATGAAAAATTTTATGTACTTCATATGTGTACTTCAATTTTCTACAATGTAGAGGAACCTTTATGGTGGGTGATGAGAGACCACATATTAATTTATAACTTCATTTAGGTAGGAGCTATATATATTTGGAAAATGGAGCTATATACTTACAAATGTTATGCAGTTAAAATTCTTGGTCGAACAAACTCATGGTTGCAACTGTTGAAGGTGAGTAATGACTAGTGGACAAACATTGCTTTAACCTGCACAAGAAACAAAAATCAAATCCACTATGAGATCTATAATTTACCCAACACTAAAAAATTTCTTTCTATTATCAAGGAATCACTCTCTTCAATTTCGACAATCATAAATGAATGAATTAGTTTCTTACTACATCGAAATCACAGCAACACTAATTAAGTCACTTATTGTTACTACCTGACAGAATTATAGATATAACTCTAATTTCTACTACTATAAATCATAGTGGAAGAGGGATAGAGACGCCTTCTAATGGACACATGCCTTGGTTGTGACACACACAAAATGATAACTTCACATTATTATAGTTTTGTAATCTCTCATTACTTGGATAATAGCAATGTTGTGGATATAGGTTCTTTTTTTCTAATGCTTATTATATCTTTTCATATTCTTGCGTGTGAACTCATCCAAGTTCAGTTTATTTCATGTTCATGTTGTGTGGTTAGTAAATTACATATTATTATATATAAAATGCTACTTTTAGACTTTTCTTCTACCTTTCTTT
>JAJEJH010001693.1:0-19363 GCA_026122585.1 Anacardium occidentale
TATAATAAGATGCAACTAACAATTTGGAGACTTGTAAACTACCACCACCTTCGATTAAGTGTTTAATACTATGATAATCTTATCTCGATTATCATTTTCTCAAGCCATGGTGATATCGCTGTTAGGGATAATTTTTAAATGGCCACCTTAATGAGTACATAGAGAGAACATCAATTAGACTATTTGATTCTTTACCTTGATTCAACCATCTTAAAAGCATTTATCTAAGCATAGGAGCATTTATGGATAAAGATTTTGATACTTATTTTATGTGTATATGATATCATTAATAAATCATTATCACCCAAATGATTAACTCTAGAGTATTAACCCATCAAATAGATCTAATACAACAAAGTCTAGTCTAAGATGAATTAACGATGTTAAAGAATCTCAACTTGATGATACAATTTTTTGCAAGAAGGAAGTTGAGGACTTGCTTAAAGAGGGTATTAATGTAAATATTATCAATCTCAGTGGATAGGTGACCTTACATATCATGACTTATGAAGGGCACATAGAGATCATTAAACTTTTGCTTAAGAGGAAGATTAATATTTACTCTCAATATCATTGGGGTAGTACAATATGGTATATTCCAATGTGTACCTAACTATACTTCCAATTCTATGGCATTTTCACATTAAGCTTATAGTTGAATTTGGAGTGGGTTTGGGACTTGTCGGAGTTATGGTTAATATTTTGGTTTTTTTTCAATTAAAGATATAAGTTTAAATGATAAACATTTAAGTTGGTAAAAAAAAAAAAATTGTTTATATTTTAGGAGAGTAAATGATCTTAATCTTACAATACAAACACATATACAGACACAACCAAAAAAAAAAAAAAAAACTAATGAAAATACCTTTCGATTACTAAAACTAATGTTAAATGTAATGAAAAGTGAGAAAACATTGTTTTTTAAGTTCGTAGGTGGGAAATATTTGTTCTCTAATAATGTGTGATATGTTTGCATTACAAAAAGGTGTGACCCTTATTCATACCAAGAAGCATTTGAATCTAAATATGTCATTTAATTCAATTCAAATATAGTGGAAGAGTTAAAGTCTATACAAAAAGCAAGACTTGAAGCTTAGTTTAGTGACCTACAAGAATAAGGATGATTTGGTGTAAATAGATTTCCAAGATGAAGAAAGATAATAACAAGAATATTGAAAGGTGTAAGGCTTGATTAGTGGTGAAATACACTAAAGAACTTGGTATGACTTCAATGAATTTTTCTCTCTTATAGATTTTTAAACTACTACTTGTGCATTTGTAAGTATGATAGGTACACTTGATTTAAGACTTTAGTGGTTAATACCAAAATTATGTTTTTGCATGAGAATTTTGATAAAAGAATGTATGTACCTCAATCTAAAGGCTTTATTTAAAAACAAAAAAACTATGTGCACACGTTTTTTTAGTACTCACTTATGTACTTACATGATGTGTCATCACATAATTGAAACATGATTGGATGATTTTAAATTAAGGATAAATTAATAACTATTCACATAATAACAAATCATCTAACTATACAAATAGATACTCAAAAGTATGTGTATGTAGTATTACTCATTAAAAAAAAAAAAATCCAGTTTGTTAGTTGAACAAATCACTTCATGGTTTGAAGCATACACCAATATGTTGTTGGTATAAGTCACTTGACATTTTCATTGCGAGCTTAAGATTACAAAGATGTGGTGTTATGGTGACATCAATTTCATGATCTTGTTATTATTATATGTGGATGACATGTTAGCTATAAATATCATATGAATGATATTGCAAACTTAAAAACTTGTACGCAAGAGTTTAAAATGAAAGACTTAGAAGATGAAAAACAAATCCTCAGGATAAATATATTCAAAGAGAGAAACAACAAAAATATTTGGATAACTCAAAAAAGTCATGATGAGCAAATCTTGTGGCCTTTAATATGCAAGACACTAAACTAATTAGTACTTCATTTTTTGTTAGACATAAGTTGCCTTTTGAACATTCACTAATATAAAAATAAGGAAGGCATAAATGTCTCAAGTATCATATTTATCAATGGTAGATCAATATATTTGTCATGATGTGTATAAGCCTCAACTTTGCACAAACAATAAGTATAGTAAGCAAATGCATGACTACTCTGGCTTGAGAGTAAGAATTTATGGATAGTTGGGTACGTAGACACCATCTTTTTCAAAACAAGTCTTCAAAATGATAGAATACTACAATATGTGACTTTTTTTTTATAAGTAAAGAAAAAGTATTTAATGAAGATTTAATATGTGTTTTTTCATGTATTCTCTACTGTTTTTTCCCTTGATTGTGCTAAATTAAATTTATTATTTACTTATTTGGCTCGATATTTTACAACAGATGAATCATGTTTACCTTATATTTTTTTCCTTTTTTATATTATTCTTTTCTTCAATATTTTAAATTAAATTTATGGGTTAACCAAATATTTTGCAGCCGATTGGCCGACCAAGTTAAACTCAATCCCTGCATTCTGTCTTATCCACTTTCTTATTCAACAAGGATTTGTCCTCTTTCAACTTTTTTCTTTTCCTTGAATGATAAGTCATCAATTTGCACTATTCCTAGTCGCATCATATTTGACGGCTTCGCACTCTGAAATCAAACAAATATTATGTCATAATCAAAATAAAACCAATGGAAAAACCCAGCATTTTCGTGGCAACTGCTATTCATTGACTGTCATAATCTATGCTCAAATAAACTTGTCTTGAAGTCCTAGGAATCTGGGTTTTTTATTAACATCTGGTTCCTTCTCTATCTCAAACTGTGTGAATTCCAAGTTTTGGATTCTGCAGTTGAATAATAATGGGTGATATTAAGGATAAAAGCAACAAGGTCATTGGACAGAGAGGATCATCGTCCCGTTTGTCACCTTCGGCTAAGCCCTTCAACTTCAGTACCCATGCCCATGAAAATGATATTGGTCAACAATCGTTTAGCTCTTTTTCACTTTACGATTATGGCGGGTGCTATGGTCAGTCAGACCCTTTTCTACTTCATTCCCATTCTAATGCTATGTCTTCGTTTTTCCCAGAGGCTGCTCAAGACACTATTCCTGGGGACCCTTTCTCTTCGTTGTCTTACAATACAATTCCCAGACAAGGTATCCTATCTCTTTTCTTTGCGACCTTAATTTGTAATGTTATTCGTCACTGTTTATATCCTGCTCGAAACTCAATCCCTCTCATACGTAATGCTGAAAGAAGTGGAGGCATGACCTGTGATTATGTTCCGAGTCATCATTAATTGCTAGGATTTATAGTTTCAAGCACCGAAACCAAATTTCTTATAATCAGTTTCTTCAGCAATTGCATAAATTTCAATTTAAATTTTGAGGACTCCAGTGATGTAATAAAAACAATGGATAATATGTCGGGAAATTTTCCTCAACAATGGTTTTATCTTTATATGCTAATTGTGTTGGAATCCTCTGTTTTAGGTTAAAAATTGTTTTTATGTCAAATAATCATTTAGATTATTTCTTTTCCCTGTAGAAGAGTTGTTTAATTCTCCAACTGTTTGCTGATTTTATAATGGAAGATGTGTATTGTGAAATGCTGCTTCACAAATTTATACATCCCTACCATGTATGAACTTTAAGTTGTAGTTAAAACTACCAGCATGAGTGATTATATATTTGATGTTCATATCTGTTTTCTTTTCCAGATTTATAATCTGCTTTAGTATAGTTGAATTAGTTTTACACTATAAGAATTTTTAGTACACTATGACTTATGTAAGGCAATATAAATTTTAATATTAATATTAAATTAGCACTATATGGGCATGAAATGAGCACGGCATAATTGAATACCTTTCTTGATATTAAAATTAGTGGTAAATGACCTTGATGTTAACGTTTTTTTGTCCAAGTCTGCTGATGAATAATGAATGAAAACTTACTTTGTGGGTATCATTTATAAATAGCTGATAATTTTTGTTGACTTTGTGACAATGTCTTCTTGTTGAACTGATAATTCATACTCTGTATTCAATTTGGGATATTTATGTTGTTAACTTAAGTCTGCTATCATGTCTAAAACATAGAATGGCCTGATGAATGCACACTTCCTCGTCCATCAGAGTATAACTCTTCTCAAGCTCAAGTTATGAGACCATCAATTGCCAATAAACTAGTTTTTCTAATTAAAACTGATTTATCAAGAATTGTGGATTCTTGTTGTCATCAACAATGAATTTATTCTTGTGGTTTTTCAGGTGCTGAGGATTCTCTTGGTGATTCTACTTTCATGATGGAGCCACACATTCTTCTGAATGCTAATGATAAGATTATTTCACATAAAAAAGATACTATAGGTGAAGGGACAGAAAAAAAGAATAGTGAACTTGCCAATAACGAGGCTATAAATTCCTTGGTTGTGGCAACAAGCGAGCTAATAATCACTTCTGGTGACACTCCTGCTATTTTTTACTTGAAATCCAATGATATTGAATTGGGTGTCCCTGTCCAAAGCTCTTCTGCAGTGTTAGACCAGAATGACTCTGATGTGGATTCACCCTGTTGGAAAGGAACCAGGGCTTATCAATCTCCTTTTGAAGGGACTAAGCCCATGGATTCACAACTTCCTAAAAGTGAAATAGAAGCACGTAAAACCTTGAACCCTCTTGCACCTCATTTTATTCCTGAAAATGCTAAACAGTTTGCTGAATTTCATGAAAGTGAATGTCGTGGAAATGATCCCTTTTCTTTCCTGATGGACCTATCTCCGTTTGCTAGTTTCTCATCCAATGACCAAAAATTTATTGATTCTGTGAAAGCTGGAACTTATTCTTCAACAGGGAGCAATGTGATAGAAACTCAATGTTTTTATAACATTCATAATGGGGGAAGGAAATATTCACTTGCCAAAAAGTCAAATAGTTGTTCTGAGCCTAATTCTTTACTTGGTGATCAACCATTTCTCATTGAAGAATGCCTTACTTCCAGTGGTCAGAGTCTGACAAAGGCAAATATTGCTGGCTCTATGAAGGATACTGAGGACAACATACATAATGGTTCACCTTGTGTGACTTCAGCTGTGACAGGGAATTTCTGGACTTTATCTTGTTCTAGAGATGCTGTTCCCTCTCTTGTTGATGAGAAACTTCAAGGTGCTTCAAAGTCTACATCTCCTAAATTAGATGTTCAATCAGTGATTAGTACAATGCATGATCTGTCAAAGTTGCTTTTGTGGAATTATTCAAATGATTTAGATTCAGTAAATGAGCATGAGCATGATATGATCCTGCATATAATCAATAATCTTTATATGTGCATGACAAAGAAAGTTGGGCAAAGGGTTTCAATACCTGAATCAGTTCATCACTGCGCTTTAGACAGTCCTATGAAGTTATCTGATGGCAAAAAGGTATGGGATTGTATGATCTTTGGCTACTGACCTGATTTGCAATTGAGTAATGGTAACTATTCATTTAAAATCTTGGCAATGCTAACTGATTTGTGCAAACTGATGGGAGGGTAACATTGAAGTTCTGGAATAGCATCTTGTAATTTACAACTGTATTGTCGGTTTCTGAGTTGGTTAGCCATAAATTTTTTGAGGTATTATCTTCTTTTTTTTTCTCCAAAAGCAAAATAATCTGCGTTTTATATGCCTTCATTTGCTTTCCCAAGCTTGTGCTGATTTTGATCAGCTCTGTGTTAACCGAAGTTGTTTATGTCTCTTAGTGATTAGTGAGCCAAGTCTCCTCCTAGCTCCTTTCATATCTTAACCATTATGTCGTGATACCAATAATGAAATGTTTTGAATTGAATTGTTGCCTTTATGTGTAAAATTTATTATGTTCATGCTATAACTCAAACTAGGAATTCAAGTTAACAGAGTTGAAGCCTGTGATTGTTCCACATGGTTGGGAAGGGCAAAAAAGGGTCCATTACATTTGAAAAGAAAGTTTCCAGTCCTCCAAAACAATGAAGGCAATTATTTTCTGAATTTGATGTGATTAACTAAAAAAGATAACCAGGTTTTTCATTTGAGATGCAAGATGCAGATAATCAGGAAAGAAATTCATCAGAGTGGGAAAGGAATGTGCTCTCAACCATCATTGTATGGGAATCATGGGTTGAGTCTAAAGCTGTGTTATGTTTATGAAATATAATAAATATTTATTTGATCTTGCAAAGTGAGCTGATATAGTGCAAATCACTCAAAAGTTAAGATTGACTAATCTTTTTGGACTAACTTATACTCTGGTCTGCTGGGGATACTGTCATTTTCTTTTATCTTGAGTATCTGTTGTGTTAGTGGCATTGATACATTTGTAAACTCAAAGCCACACACTCCTAGTTTTTACTGGATTGGCCGAATTGTTTTTGAGGCTCTTTATGAATGGTCTGATTCGTGTTTTTAAACATTCAGGTCTGATGAGTACGATCTAAGCGGATTTTACATAAGCCGTAAGCTGTAAGGTTGGTATCCTTCAAACCACAACCAGTTTACTGAGATTTGGAGATTGAATTAGCGGATTTATAGGTAAAGCATCTTCACAATATATTCTGCCTTGATGATCAGGCAACTTAAACCTTATATCAGTCTTATTAAAGCCTGTAACAAGTATGTTTAAAAATGATCTCTTGCCTTTGCTGGAAACTTTGTACTTAGATGTCACATTATTGAGGGAGATGTGGAAATTTTTGATCCAGTGAATTGTCATCTAAAGGCAATGGATATGAGACTTTCTTT
The DNA here is from genome assembly GCA_026122585.1 of Anacardium occidentale. NCBI lineage: Eukaryota > Viridiplantae > Streptophyta > Magnoliopsida > Sapindales > Anacardiaceae > Anacardium > Anacardium occidentale. The sequence continues at coordinate 6,744 of JAJEJH010001693.1, forward strand.
AAGCTACAAGGGGGTATAACACTGAAATAAAAGCAATACTGATATGGTAAACGATGGGTCTGCTTCCTGAATAGAATAGACCAGACCAGACTTGCCTTTTGTTGGCCCAGAGATCATTACTCTTAAACTTCGCCCCCACAAGGCTGGCCTAGAAACTGAGTGTTTTTAACATAAATTGAGACAAAAACTAGATTGACAAGTATGAGGGAAAGTCTAAGCGTTTATTTGATATAATTTATGAAAATTAGTTCATATGAAACTGATGTTTATAAGTTAAATTGAATTTATAAGCAATTAACAAGTATAGTAAAATATGACTTGTAAAAATATTTTATTATTAAAATAATTAAAAAATGTGTTAAATTATTTCATTAAATAATAAATTATACTAACTCAATATTTTATTATAATATGATAAACACATATATTGATCATGTTACAATATAATTTTATTTTAGAATTAAATAAAAAAATTATTTTACGGGAAAATATTTTAATAAAAAAATATATATGAATAATTTCTGGATTCATTAAGATTAAAATAAATAAGGTTATAAGATGAAATTTTAATATCTAATATTATTTTTCTAATTTATATTTAATATTATTTTAATTACTATTAACTTCATAATTAATATTATCTTCATAATTAATATCCAATATTATCTTTCTAATTTATAGTCAATATTATTTTAAATACTATTAACTTTTTAATCAATATTATTTTCCTAATTGATATTATTTTTTAATTAATATCTATTCTAACATTGTCTTTGAAACCCACATAGTTATCAAATTGCCAAAATTGGAAAAAAAAACTTGTTTTTTTTTTTCTTTCTACCTACTCATTTTGAACTCTTTTTTTATATTTATATTTCTTCTTACCTAATTTAAAAAAAAAAAAAAGAAAGAAAAAAACTCTTTGGTTTTGCTATTATTCTAATTTTCATTAGTGATAAGAAAAATTAAACATTGTTATTCCTTACTTCATTTTTAGTTTTGTTTTTGTCAATCTTAACCTAGTGTGTCCTTACCATAGTATCATTTTGTTTTTCTATTTGTGTCACATTTTTTTCTTTATTCATTGCTTGGTTGGCCTTTGTCACCAACTGAATCAAATCACCAAATGAATAAATGGATTTCAATAATTTGAACTTGTCATAATGTCAATTAAACCCTTAAACATATAAGATTTCATTCCTAGTTTTGGTATTTAACCAAATGGACCCCCAATTCTATCAATTTTCATTTTTGGTTTATTGTCAACTTCCCAACTTCATGGGAACTAATCAATTTTTCATTGGAATCTATTGATGTATAATTTTGGGCCACTATCGCTTCAAAATTACCAAATATACTTCTTTTTTCTCTTCATATCACTTACATAAAAGACAAATCTCTTTCTCTACCAACAAACACCTTTCACTCTTATCCTTCACAAAATCAAGTTTGACTATCCTCAAAATCGCAACAACTTAAATACTAATTTGTTTGAGTTTGAACACCTATTATTAATATTAAAAGAAAACAAAGTGGACACTAAGTGTCAATTCCTTCCAATATCATATCATTCCAATTAGCCAAAAAATGTCCAATATACTAAAACAACAAAATTTTTGTGCTCCCATTTCTTTTCATCTAACCCCTTTTTTTATAATAACATAAGTTCATCCAAATCTTTAGTAATCTATTGGACCCCTATCTGTTTTGATTGATGTAAAACTTAGATTAAAATACCTAACCAATCCTTGCATGAATTGATCATGACAAGAAAGGACCAAAAGGTTTAGTTTTGTGGTTTTTCTTGACGTATGACCATGCGTGATCAGGCCACACAACTATATGTGCACCATAAGGATAACACATGACTTGGTAAGTCGTGCGAAATGTTCATGTAGCATGAATATAGGATGCGAGATCCTATGTATCTCAAGCACACAACCATGTGCTAACTATTGAGGACACACTCTCGTGTAGGTCTAGCTATGCTCATGTTCAACAAAGTTAGCTAGGTACACGCCTGTGTAGAAAAGTTCACATGTCTGTGCTCACTGAAATATGTTGATCGTGTAGTGATCATGCGGGTATCATGCATAAAGTCATATGGCCTTCTAAAATTCTAAAGCACTAAAACAATGAGGACACACAACCCTGTGTGTGGAGCATACCCTCATATAGGCGTGTGTGATATAGGAGAAAATATGACTATCGAACTATAAGACCTACTGTTGTATATGGTACTATTTCTATATATGTATAATAGTAATTATCATAAATTATACTGGTACTTTAATGAAATCCTTTATAAATATATACAACAGGGATCCTACACAAAATTGATTGAAATCATGTAAGTAGAAGAAGAAAACATGAAGTAAATAGTGGTAGGATGAAGTCTCTATCTTATGTACACATCTACTAGAAATCACTGTTTATTATTATTTAAAAAGTACTATGTATATATAAGCTATACCAAAATTCATGCATGGAACTCATATGAGCATACATAAAACTATATAAGCATGTGAGCCATTGACATGCTTCTCTAATCAAGACTGTACATATTCCCCTTTTAGCCATAACTAACTCATCCCTCATCAGCACCTATCTGACTAAGTTACATAGAAAGAAAACATAAAAAAGTGGGTGATAAATCATTTAGTAAGTGTTTCTCTAACTCTTTATATCACAAACAATGTTTTTCTTCTTTTCTTTATATCTGTAACAAATCAAGTTTCTGTTCTAAATTTGAATAAATAGTTTTGTTAGATATTTTACTTGCTAATTGATTTGAATTACTCTTTTATGTCATGATATGAATTATACTGAAAATATGTTCTTTGCCCTTGAGACTAACTTTTTGAAAATAATTATCTATATTAATGCAAATATCCTAAAATAAAAGCATATTTGAAAATACTATAACTAAAAATCTACTATACTGATTAGACTAATAAATATAAGGATTTGACACCCTAACCATGTGAGCTTTAATATCTTGACATGCAATCAAAAACTGAAAATTGAAAAACTGATGCACACTAATATGTGTGTGTGTGTGTCTGTATCTGTACTAACATCAGCTCCCTTTCTAGCAAGTGTGCAACTCACAGGTGTCTCTCGTATTCAACCCTAAAAGATGTTTGGAGCATATATTTTCTACTTTAAAAATAAGCATTTAGATCATTGAATCCCTTTCTAAAAACATTATTATGACATGTCATATCATGATATACTTATGTTGTATAATTTCTTTTTATCTTGACTTATAATAGTGCTATATGAATGTTGCATAGTGTTTTCTGTGCCCTATGCTTTGTTCAATGCTTTATCTCTAATTTTCTTTTGACGTATGGGCATGCATGCCTAGACATATTGTTGTACATGAGTTGCACAGTCGTGTGTTTAGTCGTGCATGAAACCGTGCTAGCTTTTGTATATTTTGGTAAGTTTTAGCCTTCTGTAGACACATGATTATAACCTTGCCTTGCACGATCATGACCTTACTCAGATATAATCATGCATAATTCCGTGAACATGACTGTGACCTTGCAAAGCACTACTGCATGTGTCCTATAGGTGCACGGTTGTGAATCTTGCTCTGTTTCAACATTCTCATGGCTAAACAAGCTTAATCTCATCTAATCTCATTCCAAATTCAAATCAGTCATTATCAACTACATTTCACACTCAATGTAGTTCAGATGCACAAATTTATCAAGACAATACCCCTAAATTCCATAATCAATCACCCAAAAAACTCTTTAAATCACATATAAATACACTTATGCACAAAACATGTTTCTAAATAGCAAACTTCACCATTATCACCTTCATATTATCATTTCTTTATTAAATCATGCCATATAAATCATAAACATACTGGAATCATCATTATAACTCAAGCAAATAGTAACTATATACAAGAAAACAAGAGAAAAAAATGTTAAAGCACTTACCTCTAGCCATGGATAATCAAGCTTCTTTTTCAAACAAAATCTCACTCTCTAGCTTGATTGGGGATCTCTGGATGTTGTTTTTCTCTCCTAAGGTTGGGATTCTATGAGAATAAGAGAAAATTTTGGGTGAAAATATTGATAGAAAAAGGGGTAAGCATTACTTTAAGTAGGGTGGTAGAAAAGAAAACGCACACGATCATGTTCCCTAAGGGCACATAATTGTGCATGGTAGAAAAAATGAAAACTTCATTTTCCTATGCTTCGTATGAAAAGCCTCCCAATAGGATTCATACATATGTCACACCAACACTAAAAACTGATTATTTCACCCTAGACTCTTCGAACTCTATTTTTATCATAAAATCTCACTTTTAATCCTAAATTTCAACCTAAAAAGATGGTTTTAACCCTAAAATGTTACATTCTCCTTCTCTAATAAAACTTTTGTCCTCAAAATTACTTGAACAGCTTTATGAATCTCTTTCTAATCTCAAAATCAATCTCTCAAGTAGCTTTCTCAACTTTTTGACTTCTCTACACTACCTTTACTAAAGGAATTTCTTTATTTTTATGGACTTTAACTTTGTAATCTATAATCTGAACTGGTTTATCTTGATAACTCAAATCATCTATCAGGTTCAAATCTTGAAACTGAAATATATGAGACTGATCTCTAACATATTTCCTCAATTAAGACATGTGAAAAATGTTATGGAACCTCTTCATACTAGTACGTAATATGAGTCTATAAGTAACTTTTCCTAATTTCTTCAGTATCTCATATGGACCAATAAATTTGAGGACAAGTTTTCCTTTCTTTCCAAACCTCAAAACCTACCTATAAGGAATAACTCTCAATAAAAATTTATCACTTGCCTAAAATTCTGTCTTTCTATGTCTTAGATCATCATAACTTTTGTATCGATTATCGGTCTATCTTATCTTTCATCTAATAACCTTGATATGCTTAATCATTGTTGGAGTCATGTTTAAACCTATTGTAGTCTCCAAAGAATATCTCTCTCTCTAATCTCATCCCAATGAAATGAAAACCTGTACCTATGACCATATAATGCCTCAAATGAAGCTATTCGAATAGTTACCTCATAACTATTATTATATGTAAACTGTACAAGAGGAAGCAACTCTGTCTAACTAGTCTAAAAGTTTATACAACAGGCTATAAGTATATCATCTAGAATCTAGTTTACCCTCTCAGTCTGACCATCTGTCTAAAGGTGATATGCTAAACTGAACTATAATCTAGTCTCTAACGATCTTTGTAAACTATCTTAAAAAGTTGACAAGAATCTAGAGTTTCTGTTTAATACATTAACCTTGGAAACCCTATGAAGCTTGACAATATCTCTAATGTATAGCTACCCCGACTAATCTATAGTCATGCCTTGTCTAATTACTAGGAAATGAGTCGACTAACTCAGCCTATCTATGTAACACCCTATAGGGTAGAATAGTCTTTCAAATTGGAAATCTAGGTTAAAAATGATTTTTAGAATATGAGAGGTAACTAAATAAGTTTTAGGGGTAAAATCATCTTTTAACAACTTACAAGATTCGTGCATGAACCCCTTCCAAGAATGTTTGCTTCCATGCAAAAGTTAAGAAGCTAGGAAACTAAATTTCCTAAAACGCATGACCAATCATATAAGAGAAGCACAATCATGCGTGTGTTTTTCCACTTCTATTGCCATACATTTATATCAATAGTAGCTGTGTAACAACCTAGGGTAGGAAACTAGGCTGGAGAGAGAGATAGAGTTGAGATGGTTAGAGGCAAGTGTTTCTTAACTTCCTTTGGTTCCATTAAGTATTTCATATAACTAAGTTTTACTTGTCTTTATGATTATTTGCTATGTTTAGATGATAAAATAAATAGAGGTAATGTTTTTAGGAAAGTATACTTGATTAAGATATAGGGTTTTTGCATATGTGTGTTCATTTACTTAGCTATTAGATTTATACATGTTATTTAATGGAAATTGATAGTATAGAAGGGGTAAAATTGTGTATGAATGTGGAGTTGTGTTGGTAAAATAAATTGGATCAATTTGGCATGTATCAAGTGAGTTGGGCATAGTTTTAGAGTTCCAAGTACAATAATATAGAATCAGGGTAAGATACATGACCGTGTGCTCACAAGCACACGTCCGTGCAATCCCATTTTGCCATATCATAACCTTGTTAGGTTGACCATATGTAACTAAAAGTTTAAGGTACACGACCATGTTTCAAATGACACAACCATATACTTGACCATATGTAACTAAAAGTTTTAGGGGTAAAATATAATTTTAATAAGAATTCCAGAACCTAGCTCGACCACAAGCACGACCAGGCACATGCCCATGCATGTTGGCATAACCACACACATGATTAGATACATGCCCATGCAAATCATTAAAGTTAACAAACTTACTTTTAGCCTATTTCATGATTATAGACCTAGTATACAGTAAGAATAACCTCTCACAATGTAAAATCTACAATTACATGACACTACATGCTATTGTACAACATTTTTAGAGGAATGGATCAAGGGGTCCTAAGTAAGTTTGAGCAAAGATAAGATACTCCCAATAAGGTTATGATTTTAGGGTGACTATGATAGAACACTTGTGAGATTAGATATTTAGCTTACTGACTACAGGTCAGTATAGTTCTAGATTTTTAGCTTATCGAATATCAGTCAGTATGGCTTCAGATTTCAGCTTATTGATGCCAATATTAGTATGATTATACTTTCAACTTACTAGTCAAGGATCAATATGGTATTTCATTCTCAACATACTGGTATATCATTAATATGATACAACTCACATAGCCGATGTGTTAAATCACTATTGTCACTAGTACTCATAGTGTCAAGTTGAGAGACTACTTAATTTCATAGTAAGGATAAGTTTAGAAGTAATCTTTCTACTATCGTATATTGCATACTATGTCATGTATTCCATTAGATAGTTCATAATATATCTAAAAGTTTAGTAACCTTAGTATTAGAACAATAAACTATTTAAATGAAAGCCAAGGGTAAGAAATGCTTACGGAGTGATTACATCACTCACTCTTTTATATTTCATTTTCCTTTTTAGGTCAATAGATCGAGTACTGAATGGGGCGAGAGTCAATTGGTGAAGGAGGGACCCTAAGTGCAAGTTAGTTACTTGCACATGTATACAGTTCTATTTGTATATGTTTTATGACATATATATATAAAGAAAGAGAAAGAGAGTATGTGTGCATATGTACTTAGTACCTATCACATATTTTTTGCTTAAATATGCATAAAGCATTAATAATTAATTATGTCATTTTTTAGAAACTTTGGTGTGAGACTCTTGCTTTGTATACAATCAATGGTTTTCTTCAAATTGTGAATTTCTATAGCATATTAAGAGTAGTATATATGGCAGCAGGTCTCTCTTAATCTACGATGACCTAGATACTGTCAAACCCTCTCTAAACCTAAAAAAGACAGAAAATGAAGTCCATAGAAACATCTTCTTATTTCCACTCAGGAGTGCTCAAATGATGTAATAGCCTTGAAGGCCTTTGATGCTCTGTCTTAATCTACTGATATATCAAACATTTGGATACAAAGTCTACTATGTCCTTCTTCATTTTTGACCATTAAAAGCTCTTCTTAAGATCTTGATACATATTTATACTTCCTAGATGAGCTAAATACACTATATTGTAGGCCTCAAATAAGATCTTCTGTCTTAACTCTGAATTCTTTAACACAAACCCTGTTTCTGAATCTCAAAATCTCATCTCTGGCTCTGAAATTAGTCATTGATCTCTTTGAAATCCTTTGAATCATACCTAAAGTCCAACTGTCTAACATCTGACAAGCTTTAATATCATTAAATAGAGAAGATATAATTTAAAGTCTGGAGAACTTTACAGTCATTACCTCAATCTTCTTTTTGATAATTTCATCATATGACTCTCTCTAAACAGAGATCCTCGATAAAGCCACTTTTTTACTCAAAGTATCTACCACTATATTAGTTTTATTAGGATGATACTTGATCTCAAAGTCATAATCTTTAACCAACTCCATTCATCTCCTTTATCTCATATTAAGCTCTTTTTGGTGAAAAAGCATTTCAAACTCTAATGATCTAAATAAATATTACACCTCACCCCATAAAAGTAGTGTCTCCAAATCTTTAATATAAAAATAACTACAACTAGCTCTAAACATGGTTAGAGTACCTCAACTCATTATCCCTCAATTGCCTAGAGACATAGAAGATTACCCTACCAAACTGTATCAATATAGCTCTAATCCCTTGATGGGAAGCATTGGTATAGGTATCGAACTCTATTTTCTCTTCTAGCAATACCAACACTAGAGCACTAGTTAACCTTTACTTTAGCTCCTAAAATCTAGTCTCACACTCCTTAGTCAAAAAAAAAAAAAAAAGAACCTCTCTCATAGTCAAAACATTCAAGGGCCTTGCCAAACTTGAGAAACCCTCGATGAACCTTCTATAATAACCTGTCAAACCCAAGAAGATCATCATGTACTTGGCATTCCTCGGTTTTAGCTAGCTTCAAATAACCTCAATCTTATAAGGATCAACTGAAATACCATCTACCGTTACAGCATGCCCCAAAAGATCACCTTATCAAGCTAAAACTCACACTTAACAATTTTGGCAAACAACTACTTACCCCTCAATCTCTATAGCACGAATCTCAAAATCTTCTCATATTTCTCCCTAATTCTTGAGTAAACCAAGATGTCGATATATATAATCACAAATCTATCTCAATAGTCTTGGAATACTTAATTCATCAAATCTATAAACATAGTTGGAACATTAGTTGAACCAAAAGGCATTATCACAAACTCATAATGGTCATACCTCGTCCTAAAAGTAGTCTTTGGTATATCTTTGTTTGTTACTCTCACCTAATGATACCTAGACTTTAGATCAATCTTGGAAAATACAACTACTCCTTTCAATTGGTCAAATAGATCATTAATTTGTGAAAGAGGATACTTATTCTTCACTATAACTTTATTTAACTCCCTATAATCAATACACATTCTTATTGACCTATCTTTCTTCTTCATAAACAAAATGAGAGCACACTAAGGAGAACAGTTTGGTTTGATGAACCTCTAATCAATCAATTCCAATAATTAATTCTTTAATTTCTAGAGTTCAGCCAGATCAATTCGATTGAAAGTACTTCAGTGCTAAACTCTAACTCCCTTTCTAGCGACAATACTAACAACCTATTTGTAAACACATCTTAAAACTATCTTACCACTGGTACCTCCTTGATACTTGGCTCAACAATACTCTTAGACATCACATTGGCCAAATATCTAATATAGCCTTTACTCAGCAATTTCCTTGCCTTAACACATGAAATCGACAGACTTTTTACTTTACTTTTTTTAAATATAAACCAGTTAGGACCTAAATGGAGTCTAACCTTCTTCTTTCCATAATCAATCTCTGTATCATATTTTCCTAGAAAATCCATGCCTAAGATCATATCGAAATCAACTAATTCCAATATGATCAAATCTATCCTTAACCTCCTACTTAAAATTATAATTTCTGACCTACTAGAACTAGATCACAAATCATCGCTTCCCCATTAGGCATCTCAACATGGATACTTCTACTGGCCATATTAAAAGTTAACTTTAATCTCTTTACTATACTCTTGGTTATAAAACTATATGTAACATTACACTTAACAAGTAAGCATAAAGAAGTATCAAAGAAAAGCAATTGACCAATCATAACATGTAAGGTATCTTCTACCTACTCTTGATAGATTAAAAATACCCTAGCTCTACCACTTTTTAAGACACTTGCATGTCCTTTAGATGCACCAGTGATAACTCTGAAAAAATCTACTCCAGCTCTTACAGCCTTTACTCTACTCTTGGGAAGAATTGTTCCATCTTTAGAAGGAATAAATCTACTCTATCGGGTCATACACCAGCACCTACTTAGGAAAGACACTCTAAAATCCTATGCCCTGGATAAAGACACCCAAAAAATATATTTTGCCTCACCAAACACTTCTCTGTATGTTGCGTACCACATTTAACATACATGGGAAACTAATTAAAATCTTTTATCTCTGAACACCCGTGAATGGTTTCTTTGATTAAAATGGCCTTTTACCTTTGTCTCTTCCTCTCTCAACTACTCTAGTAGAAATACCCATCCTCTGTAAACATGCCTCTGATCTCAAAACTCTTCCTAATTTATCATTAAATGTCTGGGGAAAAACAGCTATAATTAACATATCCTTAGCTATAGTATTATAGAGTCCATCTATAAACTTATATATTCTACCTATCTATGTCCCAGCTAAACTCGAAGCAAATCATGCTAAAACATTAAATCGAATCATGTACACCTTAACTATTGTAATAGCCCAGGGGTAGAAATGTTATTTAGGCTAAGATGAGGGGTAACAGAGAGAAATCTGAGATTTGAGGGGCACACGCCCGTGTGTCCAAGGCACACACTCGTGTGCCAAGAGAGAGATGAGATAAAAATGAGATTTTCCAACATTTTCCCGCATCTTTTTCCTTCAGCTTTCCTTCAGCTTTTCTCTTCTCCTTTTTCCAGCGAACCCTAGAGTAGAACCATCCAACCAGCTGCCATTGTTCCGGTGAGAGATCCAGGACCAGCTAGAGAGAGAGATCCAGACGTCATGGCAAGAGGTAAGTATTTCTTTACCTCTTCACTTAAGTTTCCAGCATGCTTTTCTAATTTTCTAGCTTTCTGGATGTATGTTGCATGTTGTGGATGATTTTTCAGCATGATATGATGATGATGAAATGCTTTGAGTGATGATTCATGTGCTCAATATGTAATGTGTGATGTTTATATGCTTGGGTATGCTTTGGATGAGAAATGCATGAGATTTGATGAGCTAAATGAGAAATGCATGAGTTGAGTATGTTTATTGGCATGTATATATGTTGTGTTGATGTTTAATTGAAGATTGTTTGAGTATTGGATGTGTTTAAGTAGGATTTCTAGGTTTTCAGATGCTATCTGTAGATTCTGGGTTGAGCACACGACCTGAAGGGACATGCCCGTGTACCTGAGGGGACATGCCCGTGTGACCTCAAATCAACATGGACACGACCTTGCATCCTGCCCGTGTGCATATGAAAATCACACACACGTCTGTGCGCCCGAGGGGACACACCCGTGTGTGAGATCCCAATTATGCCCGCCCGTGTAGGCAAGACACGGGAGGGTGCTGAGGCAACCACACGCCCGTGCAGTATGATACACACTCGTGTGCCTAGTCATGCACGCCCGTTTATATGCACCACACGCCTGTGTGGCCTACCCATTTCATGATTTCGTGAGAATTAATTTCGGAACCTTACACACCCATCAGTATGAGGAGCACACGGTCCCGTGTGCTTTGACACACGCCCGTGCACGTTAGCACACACGCCCATGTGGCTTAAGAAAGAAAGAAAAGAGAATTTTAAAAGAAAGATAAGCAACCCTAAGCTTTCCTAAGTGAATTCTAAGCATGCGAAACATGAGAATAACATGAGAAAATAACATATCATGCATGATTAGCAAGTATTGAGCATGACATACCATACATGAGATGTTTTCAGAAAAGGGTCTACGGATCCAAGAGATATTTTAAAAGTATATATATATACGATATTCTAGACATTAGTTAGGAGTGGATATGAGGGGGCACCTGTGAGTTCACATGCTCGCTAAAGAGGGAAACCATGGTTCGCTAGAGAGAACATGGTCATGCACGAGTAGTTTTCTTATAGGTTTGAACTCATACGGCCAAGGTGTCAAATCTCTGTATTCATCAGACTGGCCAGCATAGTAGAGTTATTTTCCAGATATAGTACTTTCGATACTATTTTTAGATATACTATATGTATATATATGAGGATCTTCAGATCAGAGATTTTTACGAGAAAGAATTTTTAGAAAAGATGAGTTTTCAGAAAATCAAGCCCAAGGGGCAAAGCTTTTGATAAATGAGATTTACATGGCATCAGAGCATACATAGCATGTCATGTACCACATACATGAGAAACATATGAGATAAAAGCAAAGTATAAAGCATAAAACACATGAGAACTCTGAAAACTTAATGATTAAAGAAAGTAAAGAGATAAGAGATAAGAAAAAACTGAGATAAGTTGTAAGCAAGAAAACATAAGATTGAGAAATCAGTAAGCTGAGAGTTCGAGGTCTGATCTTCGATCAGCCTTTGCTTGATGACCTGTCTGTGTAAGAGATAGGAAATGCTTACTGAGTGATTTTGTCACTCACCCTTTTCCCTTCCTTTCTCTTTTGCAGGTCAGTGAGTTTGGGGACTGAGATGTTGGCGATACAGTTGTGTGAGGTTTTGGGGACATGCTCGGTAGCTAGTTTTTGAGATTCGGCTCATTTGTTCTGTTAATTGCATCTAATGTATTTATGTTTATGTGTATTTTATTATTATGCATTGTATGATAACATGATTTAATACATGAGCAACCTGGGATTTCAGAAAAGTCTTTATGACTTATTTTATTAATGTTTTCATATTTTACGCTTCCGTATATTAATGTTTAAAGTATTTTGAGCAGTAGTTAATTTCTTTTCCCTC
>JAJEJH010001694.1:0-19330 GCA_026122585.1 Anacardium occidentale
AATAAGTGATGCTTATTTTCCCTGGTGCACGACCGTGCATCATTGGTGCACGCCCGTGCGTGGCGTAGTATTTAAGTGGAACCGTGAGCTAAGTTCATTTCTTTACTCACCCGTTTGCATTTCAGCCATATTCTCTCTTTCATTTCAGCTCCTCCTGTTCCTAGAGAGGGAATCCAGCTGCAAGAAGCTCCCAATCCGATTAGAGAGCCAAGAGAATTGTGATTGAAGCTTGTTTTCCGATCATGGCTAGAGGTAAGTGTTCTCTTACCTTTCCCTTGCGTTTCCCAACTTGTTTGATGAGTTGTGATGCCATGGATGAGTTAATTACATGTTGATGAATGTTTGGGATGCTTTTATGGCCTTGCATGTTGAGTTTGATGGCAAATTTCCACCCTTGAAGCATGCATGTGTGATGTGTGTGCTTTAGTGAGAGAATCATGAATCTTCCATTGTAAATTTGTGATGAATGAGTGCATGTGGCATGTGAAGCTTGAATTGTGTTATTTGATGTGTTGAGAACATGTACCTGAAATGGCTTTGCAATTGGATGTGTTTTGGTTGGCTGTTTTGTGCATTTTCCAGGCGGTGCTCTGTTGAAGAACCAGACGCACGATCGTGCACCAGCATGGCACGACCGTGAGCCTGTGTTTCTCCAGATGCACGCCCGTGTGCACGACCTGTGACGGCCAGAAAATGCATATGCACGCCCGTGTGTCCGCATACGTACGCCCGTGCGTAGGCATTTTCAGTGAAAGTGAATAGTAATTCCAGTAGCTTGCACGACCAGCGCACGGTCCCGTGCGTCAGGGTGCACGCCCGTGCATGTTTCATGCACGCCCGTGCATCAGCAGATTTTCAGAAAAATGTTATTAAATGGGAAATTAAGCATGCGAATTCAGATAAATGGGTAAATTGCTTCAGATAAGCATCGAATAAGCATGTATTCAGATAATAAACTGCATGTGCATATCATGACATGATATGTAGTTTCAGAAAGGATCAGGGGATCCGAATTCAGCAGCATTCAGTATTCAAAACCCGATGTACGGGTAAGGGTAGGGGTGAATACGAGGGGGCATCTGTGGGATTCAGTTTTACCATCTGACACCAGTCAGATTGGGCAGTTTCAACAGCATTTCAGTATTACCATCTGACACTAGTCAGATTGGGCAGCAGTGATTATTCAGCAGCTTTCTAGACAGTAGCTAGAATGGTTAACCCACATGGCCAGGATGTCGAATCTCTGTATCCCCCAGTCTGATCAGCACAGTAGGTACCTTCGGGTACATTTAGTATTCAGATAATGCATCCAGTGATTTCAATTATCATGACATGACATATGCATCAAGATATGAATATAATGAATGAACAAGTTCCAGATGATCAGTTTTTCAGATACCAGTGAGCGCATAGATGTATGATTAGGGCCGCGGCCCAGGTATGTTTGATTATATGTTTGTTTGTGCTTGCTTGGGTATTGAGGGAAGTAAGGAGCGCTTACTGGGTGATCTTTATCACTCATCCCCCTCCTTCTTCCAGTTTTTCAGGTGGTTCGTGCTGGGTTCGAGGAGCGGTTGGATCGAGGCTGACGGAGAGGGCACGCACACACACCTCGATCAGTGTATATCAGTTTTGGACCTGTGTGGTCATTGTTGTACATGTTTTGTATCCAGATGTACAGTATATGTATATGATGTAGGCCAGTGGGCCCTTGTACAGAACAGTTGTATATTTCAGATGTATATATATATGATGTATATCCAGATGAGCTTCCGCGTGTGAAGAAATGTAAAGCATTGTACAGTTTCAGTTATTTTATTTTCCGTAGGATTCCCGTCGCAGGTACCCATATTTTCAGTTTATTAATAAAAGCTCCCCAGGGTTTTCAGCAGCAGGGGTACTCGTGGCGGCGGGTCTTACAACTTACCTGTTAGTCAATAGACTCAAAACACTAGTAATGTCTACATAAAGCAACTGAATAAATATTTGAACACTTTTCAAATGCTAATTTTATTGATGTATGATTGTGTATTTGGTAGGGTAAGGTACGTGTATTTGACAAGTGTTTGAAAATGATTGCTTCTCTCAAAGATAAGTTTTCTAACATGCATTTGCAAATGAAAATCATGTCTTTATTTAAAAGAGCAGGCAGAAAGTCGTGTCATTCAAGAATATGACTATACTCTTTTTTGCATGGTCGTATATGTAACACATATAGTCGGATGGATACTCTTGCTTTGAGTACCACTAAGGCATGACAAGTGGAATAATGCATATGATGCAATCTACCATCAGTTATGTATTTACTACTATAGGCATAGTCGTGCTCTACATTTATATGGTCATATCAATAATATTTCTTTTAACTTGGTTAAATTACTATTTTCAATTCAAATATGTAGATTCGATCAACCATCCAAATATATGCCTATGCGTGTGTAACATGCACAGTCATATGTCAAGGAAAATCTATATCATGACTTTTAAACCTAATTTGAATTGAATTAGGAAGTCACATGTGATATCACCTAAATACATATATATTAGGACAATAATTCTCTATCTCGTAGGCCATTAACTCTTGTAAATGTGTAACCCATAAGTGCCTTACTAACTTAGAAGTACTTACATTCAAGTCAAATCTAAACATAGATCGAAAGCCTCTAACAAAGCATTATGACCACTATAATAACAAAGTGTTAGCAAAAATCTCTAAGCTTGATCAACTTAACTTTTTGTGCATAATATGATCCTTTTGTCATTGTCTCATAAAATTGAGACACAGATTTGTGTCTATTTTTAAAAAACACTCATATGCATAAATGTCCAAAGCAAGGTATTAGACATGACATCGACTAATCCAACTATAACCATAGATTTAGGGGTTATGGATATATTCAATTGAGAAACAACTTATGACAAATCCTTTATTAATCTACCATAGCTTTCATAGTGATCATGATACAATTGATCATTGACCTTACAATACCTCATTTATGGTGGTGCATTTGATCATGTCAAACAACATCACTTCTAGTTTAAGACGATCTAATATACCTTAGATAAAAAGATTACATGTACCTATCAAGTCATGAAGATTAATCTATAGACATAGTGAAACACACTTTATATAAGATCCTCATCATTAGGTTTTCCAATAAACATGACCACTAAATCATGTATCTATGTGTAAAACCATATTGTAAGTAACAAACCTTGACATGTGCAAACTGCTACCATTTTATGATGAGATCATATACACTATGATAATTCTCACATTATCATTTGTACGTAAAGTTTTATGATGATGTCAGGATTACAAACCATTCTAGTTTGACCATTATTGTAATATATGAAAAACACGATCAGTCAACCGATTTCATCATTATGGTTTTACCTTATATTAATAATAATCATAATGTATTCATAAATTATAGTAATATTCAAGTTAATAGAAAATATAACAAAAATACGAGGTTGTATGGTACTAGCCCTAACACTTGAGAATCAAAATAGTGGTATCAAAGCCATCATTTTTGTGTTACAAAAATTGCTTGTATATGTATGGTAATTAGTTGCATGTTATTGTTTTGATAGAATTGAGATAACATGTTGAAATTGAATTGTAATGTAAAGATAATGTTTAATTATTAAGTTTCATTTTCTTATTATACTATACGAATTGTAATTTTAGGTTGGTTGAGTTGTTAATGGTTAAATGGATGACTTTGTGTTGCCACAAAATTGCTTCCATTATACATTGTTATTCATAATGAAAGTGTTGTGAGAAATGACTTTTGGTGTTTCATGTTAAATTTTGTTATTTTCGGTATCGTCTATGTCATTTGGGTCTTTTTTTTTTTTGTGATTCCTATAATTAGGAAATTGGAAACTGCATCTATCATGGTCGTGACCATGTGAATGGATAAATATGCATAGGTATAATTTGTATTGTCATGGCCTTATGAATTGATCTTATGAGTTTGTTCATGCCTATGCATCTTTGATGCACACTTGTGCGTAGACCAAAATTTGCCTGTATGCTTGACCATGCATTTGTCGTGCATTTAACCGTGTATGCTCTTGGATTTTTATTGATTTCCAAAAATGTCTGGGGTTATGACAATATACATTCAGACACATGACCATGAATGAACCTATCATAGTCATGTAATTAGTACAACATGCTTGTGAGTGACTAACTTTTGTGTTTTGACCTTGGGTTGACTACCTTGGGTTAAATTGCAAGTTTTACACCATTTGAAGGTCTATTTACAATTCTATAAAATTATATAAAATAAAATGTAATTTGACACTTGGCTAATTAATTAAAATTAATTTATTAATTTTAATTGTATGTTACATGACTAGTGTTATATATGCATGGTACCTAATACACTAGTCAAACTTTCCTATGTATGTTTGGATTTTTAGGAATATATATTTAAAATATTTAAAATAGGACTTATGTAGACACTTTATTTGGAACCAATAATAGGTTTACACTTTATGATAGGATTACCTATACGATATTTTCTTGATAAACCTTTGATTCGATTAGCTAAAGGTTAAAAGTTAAAAATATTAAGAGATGGGTTTCTTAAAACTAATACGAATCAAACCTTTAAACCAACCTATCACCCACCACTTAGGCTATATTTGTTAGGCATAGTCCTCATTAGGTTTATGGATAGGATTGAAACACTAGCATTTGTGTGTTGTTGATAATCAGTGAATGAGATAACTGGCATAACTCATAGATCTACTAGCTTATCTTCGTCCATTGGCACCGATCCACAAGTGGTTTGTAAAACCAAAAACATGTGTCTAGCATGGGGATTCATCTTTTTTGGTTAGCTAGCTTACACACCTAATACATGTACAATATACACAAAATATCTTTCTTTCCATAATGCAATTACAACATACATGATTGAAGCTGCCAAAATCTTATCAAGAAGCACTTGAAACCAACCATTAAAGCAACATTAGAAAGAGCCCCTACAGATAACCCGTAAGGGGTGTAACCTCTCTCTTTCAGATAGATTAACTTTTATCATTTTACTTCTTTGTTTTCATCATTATTACCTATATATTTACACAAATATCATTTGTATCTTGACTTGAGGATGCTTGTGACCTAGCATAGACAACTATCCTTGTAGTGGTCTGTTTGTTCATATTGGTCCTCATTGATTGGTCGACTACTTTGTAATTTTGCTTATTTAGTTCTATTTTACAATTATTATTGCTATTTGGTTTATTGATGAGTTATTATTATTTGTTTTGCATTTCAAGCATCATTTATATCACTTACAATACATTTATGAGATCTCGATCATAGGAATAAACCTTATTGCCCACATTGATGTTTATGTCTCACATTTGTTCTATTTGTTTCACTTGTGTTGTGTCTTTCCTAAGCAACCTGAGGATGAGGGAAGTCTAATAAGCAGGGTGAGGATATAGTTTGCTTGCAAACTCTATTGTTGATAATAAAGTATGCAACTTGAATTTATATTATGTTGAGTAATTATGATTATACTTAAAGTTTTTGAATGATTGGCCACCAATTAACTAATCATAAGGTTTTTATGAGAGTTAGAAGTGATTACAATCTTGATCTATCATAATTGCCCTAAGCTTAGCGAAAATAAACTAGAGATAATTATGTAGCATATGTGATCTTCGTGAGTCCTTAAACATTAATGCATCCTTAGCCATTGACGGGTACTCTTAGAGGAGGTGGTTAATGATAAGGAAAAGTTAATATTATGCGAGAGCTTTTATTAATATAATAGCAAATTTGATTATCAATAGGAGAAATATTAAATAAATTACCAAATATCAATGATTGAGTGAACAGGTAGGTGAACCCTTAGCCTTAGTGTCTTAGATCCTTCATTAATCCTTTATAGTTGTTTATTTATTTATTTATATCATTTAATAGTTTTAGTTAGTTATTTCAATTAGTCAGTTAGTAAGTGTCATTCCATAATGATAGTTCAAATAAGATAGAGATTAGGTAGTCAAGGAATCAATGATAAGTGTCAATTGCATGTATAATTTTATGGTCAATTTATAGAGTTTTAGGGGGTAATTTGACTATTTTACCCCTATTATATGCATATTTCAAAATCATGGTTTTCATGTTTGGTCTTGTAAGAAATATTGATTTTGATGTGAATTCAATGGAATCAAGTAAAAAAGATAGTTATGAGGGATTAGCCGGTGGTTTGAATTTAGTCCAGGGAAAAATAAGTGACCAAACCATAAAATGAGGAAAGAGTATTGTGCACCATAGTGAGAGAATAAGGATTTTCAAAAAGTTTAACCTTTTTAATGAAAAAGTAGTCTTCATCAAAGTTGTATTGGACATCTCAAGCTTTTCAAAAAGCTATTATGTGGAAAAATCTGAGTTCAATTGGACCTTAACCATTGCCACAAATTCAAGTCTTCTTAGTGAAATTCTTTATCTGACCCTTGATGACTAAAATAGTCATAACTTAAGATTTTAAAGTCCAAATGAGGTGATTTAAAAGCCAAATAAAACTAGACATCTAGAATACAACTTTTATACCAAAAATTCAAATTTCAGAAGCCTTCTACCATGACGTAGCTCTATAATGCCAAATGCAGCAAAAATCTAGAATCTCAACACTGCGGTGTGGTGCCATAGTGCTAAAGCATTTAAAAAGGGTAGAAACTCGACATTGTGGCACCAGAAACACGTATAAGATTTTTTTTTTTTTTTATAGACTCATTCCTAACCCTAGTTATATATATTAATTGTACTTATTATTGAAAAAGAGAAAACTACTATAGGCTAACTTGAGAGGGAATTGTCATTAAATTTTGAGAGATTTTTTTTTTTTTTTTTGGAGATTTGATCGAAAGCAATACAGATTGTAATCGTAAGATGATTTTTTAGAAGATTGAAATAAAAAATTCAAGAATTCTGTAAGAGCCCCTACTGGATATCACTGTACTACTGTTATTTATTTATTATATAAAAACTATATTGTATTATTTTATTTACTAACTATTTAAAAATCATCACTCATCACATCCAATAGGAAACCCTACACAAAACTGTATCGAAAACAATGGTAATGCAGAAATGTATAAAATAAATGTGGTGGAAATCTGAAACCCACTGTACAGTGTCTTTAACAAAACTCGTATTTTAATATTAATGATTATTATCTGAAAACATAATTTGATACTGTATATCCTATATGCATGAGCAACATAAGCATGCGAGCCAACATGCTATCTACTGAAAACGAAATACATACATACATATATGTCTAACTGAAAATATCAGGTGAGAACCCGCTCAAACTGTATCCCACTCATCAGCCACCTCGTGCTCTAAGCTTAGCTCCCAAAAACAACAACCTGCAAGAAAGGAAACTGAGGGGGATGAGTGAAAAGTCACTCAGTAAGCATCTTCTACCTCTACCCTTGGATAGGCTCTAAGCTGATACAAATCTGGCTAGCTACTAAGCTAATGAACTTAACTAAGTTCTCTGGTAGCCTAATAGCTTCTTCTTTTATCTTATTCTCTGTTTTCTTCCTTTAATGTTGTAGCATCCTAGATTCAGAAAAACCCTTAGGGAAAGAGTTTTGGGGTTAGAAATAAAATCTAGAAATAGATTGGGAGTCTAGAAGAATTCAGGGGTGAGTTAGTAAGTTTCCAGAGCCTGTGTTGCTTTCGTATGATTCTTTTAGGGAGGAATCGATCAGGTGAAGAGCAGGAAATGAGTAATGCTCATTTTCCCATGTGCATGCCCGTGCACCTGCCTTGCACGCTCGTGCAAGTACATATATAAGTCGAGAGAATTTAGTTTATTTTCTCACCCACTTTAGCCATTTTCCTTTTCTTATTTCAGTAGCAGTTCCTCCTAACCTTAGAGAGAAAATCCAGCCAGTAGTAGCTCCCAATCCGGTGAGAGGGCCAAGAGAATAGTTTGATAGAAAGGTTTCTAGCGGCAATGGCAAGAGCTAAGTATTCGCTTACTTCTCCTTATGTTTTCCCAGCTTGCTTTGATGAATTATGATGCTTAGATGATTCCATTGCATGTTGATGAGTTTTGTTCATGCTTATATGTTGAGATGATGCTAAATTTCCCATCCTTGAATCATGCATGCTTGTTATATGTGTTTAGTGAGAGAATGATGGTGCTTCCATGGTAGAAACTTTGATGATTGATGCATGTTGAATTGGATGCTTGTATTGTGCTATTTGAAGTGCTGGGAATGTGTGTTAGAAGCTAATTTAGAATTGATTGAGAAATGGTTGGTGAATTGTGCAATTTCTGACGGGTGTTCTAGTTGAAGAACAAGACACACGACCATGTGCCTGCATGGCATGACCGTGTGCCCTTTGTAATTGCAGGAACACGCCCGTGTGCACGCTGTGTGCACAGCCAGAATTACAGACACACGCCCATGTGTCCTGAGGGACACGCCCATCTGTAAGCATTTTTAGTGAAATTGTCCAGAAATTCCAATAGCGCGCACGACCAGTAGCACGGCCAGCGCACGACCCCGTGCGTCCGAGCACATACCTGTGTGCCTTGCCCACACACCCGTGCAACATCAGTTTTTCAGAAATTAATTAATTAAAGCATGAGAAATCAGTTTAAAGGCCAAATAAGCATCAAATCATTAGAAATTCAGATAATAAAGCTGCATATGCATACCATAGCATGACATGTAGCTTGAGAGATGATCAAAGGATCTGAATTCAGTAGTATTTAGTATTCAGAACCGGACGTACGGGTGAGAGTATAGGTGAACTCGAGGGGGGCATCTGTGGGATTCAGCTTTCTAACACCATCAGATTGTTTAGCATTTCAGTTTCAGCCTTTTGACACCAGTCAAATCGTCAATATTTCAGATTCAGCTTTCTAGCCAGTAGCTAGACTGTTCAGCCCACATGACCAGGATGTCGAATCCCTGTGTTCATCAGTCTGATCAATACAGTAGGTACATTTGGGTACATTTAGATATTCAGATATTCAGATGCATGCATCATCAAATATTTCAGTTGGCATGACATGACATACACATCATGACATGGATAATAATGATATCAATAAATGAATGAGATTCAGATAATCAGATTAATCAGTTTCAGATTCCAACAAGCAACTAGATGTATGAATAGGGTCAAGGCCAGGTATGTTTGTGAATGTATGTTGCTTGCTTGGGTTGAGGGAAGTAAGGAGCGCTTACTGGGTGGTCTTTATCACTCATCCCCCTCTTTCTTCCATCCTTTTCAGGTGTTCGTGCTGTTGTCGGGGAGTGAGTGGATCGAGGCTAGCGGGAGAGGGCCCACACCACAGTTTTCAGTATGTACAGTTTTAGTTTTGGACCTGATGGGTTTTGTACATAATGTAAATGTTTTATGATGTAATGAATGATGTACAGATACAGTTATATATATATAAAAAGCCATTATGGGCTCATTGTATATTATGTATTTCAGTGTATGTATTTCAGCTTCTGCTTGTATTCAGATTGTATAATAGCAGTGTAGGACCCGCCGCCACGAGTACCCCTGCTGCTGAATTCTAGAAGACCTTTTTATTAATAATCTGAAAATTCGGGTACCCACGATGGGAATCCCACGAAAATAACTGAAAACCCTACTGAAAACTACTATACAATGCGGAAGCGTAAATACACATATAAAACTGACGTACATCATAGGCCCTTCCTGCCCTTTTCTTATATATATATAAAACTGTTCTGTACATGGTTTATACATCTGAAAATACATACAGAATATACAAGTGACCACACAGGTCCAAAACTGAAAAGCTGTACAAACTCAAAACAGCGGTGTGGGCCCTCTCCTGTCAGCCTCGATCCAACTGCTCCTCGAACCCAGCACGAACCACCTGAAAATGATGGAAGAAGGAGGGGGATAAGTGATAAAGATCACCCAGTAAGCGCTCCTTACTTCCCTCAATACCCAAGCAAGCACAAACAATCATATAAATCAAACATACCTGGGCCTCGACCCTAATCATACATCTATGCGCTTGCTGGAATCTGGAAACTATTATCTGAATCTCATTCTCATTATATGCTGATATCATTATTATTCATGTCATGATGTGTATGTCATGTCATGCTAACTGAATATACTGGATTCATGCATCTGAATACCTCTCTGTACGCTCGGGTACCTGCCGTGCTGATCAGACTGGTGAATACAGGGATTCGGCATCCTAGCCATGTGGGCTGAACAGTTTAGCTACTGGCTAGAAAGCTGAATCTGAAAACTACTGCCCAATCTGACTGGTGTCAGATGGTAAAGTCTGAATGCTGCTGAGTCCTCTGACTGATGTCAGGAACTGAATCTGAAATACTGCTGAGCGTTCTGACTGGTGTCAGAAGGTTGAATCCCACAGATGCCCCCTCGTGTTCTACCTATACTCTTACCCGTACATCGGGTTCTGAATACTGAATTCGGATCCCCTTGATCCTCTCTCATGCTACATGTTATGTCATGATATGCACATGCAACTTATTATCTGAATACAGGCTCATCTGATGCTTATCTGAAGCAATTTGACCATTTATCTTAATTCCCATGCTTAATAAATCAATAATTAATCATTTTTCTGAAAATCTGCTGATGCACGGGCTTGTATCAAAGTGCACAGGTGTGAGCCAGGACGCACGGGACCGTGCACTGGTCGTGCGCTTGGTCGTGCAAGCTACTGGAATTTTCTGGAATTCTCACTGAAAGACATGCACGGGCGTGCGTAGGCGAACACACGGGCTTGCATGGGCAATTTCTGGCCGTGCACAGGGCGTGCATTTGGAAAAACAAAGACTCACGGCCGTGTCATACTGGCGCATGGTCGTGCGTCTGGTTCTTCAACAAAGCACCGCCTAGAAACTTGCCTAAAACGCATACCAATTCACATTCAATTGCAATAACACTTCAATAGCACATTCCCAGCATCACAAACAAGACAATTCAAGTCTCACTTCTCACATGCATCAAGCCACATGAATTCTACCATGGAAACTTCTTCTTTCTCTCACTAAAGCCATACACACACACATGCATGCTTCAAGAATGAAAATCCATCAACCAAATCAACATGCAATAGCATAAGAGCATTTCCAGCACTTATCAACATATAAAGAACTCATCCATGGCATCACAATTCATCACACAAGCTGGGAAAACGCTAGAAGAAGTGAAGAACACTTACCTCTTGCCATGCTTCGGAAAACAAGCTTCAATCAATTATCTCTATGCTCTCTAACCGGATTAGGGGCAACCGGCTGCTGGATTTCTTCTCTAGGAATAGGAGCTGCAAATGGAAGAGAGAAACTTTGGCTAAAGAGAAAACTTGGGTGAGAAAAATGGCTAAGTTGACCATGGCTCACTTATATATTATGCCATGCACGGTCGTGCATCAATGATGCACGGGCGTGCACAAGGGAAAATGAACTTAATTCATTTCCCGTGTATTCGTAGGATCGGATCCTTCCGAAAGGATTCGTACGAAGGCCACACACTCTGAAAACTTACCAACTCACCCCTGAACTCTGTTAGACTCTCAATCTCTCACTGAATCTCATTTCTAACCCCGAAACTCTAACTGAAAAGGCTTTCAGAAACTAGGATGCTACATTTCCTCCCCCCTTATAAAAATTCTGACCCCGAAATTACCTGAATAACTCTGGGAACCTATCGCTGATCTCAGACTCTACCTCCCAAGTGGCTTCCTCCATTCTCTGACTGCGCCATAAGACCTTCACAAGAGGAATCTGTTTGTTCCTGAGGTCTTTAACTTTGAAGTCTAGGATCTGCACTAGCAGCTCTTGATAACTCAGATCATCTGTCAACTCAACCTCTGAAAACTGAAGCACGTGAGAAGGATCCCCCACATACTTCCTCAACTGAGACACATGGAAGACATTATGAATCTTGTCCATGCTAGCTGGTAAAGCCAATCTGTAGGCAACTATCCCCACTCTCTCAAGTATCTCATAGGGACCAATAAATCTCGGGGCTAACTTCCTCTTTCTGCCAAATCTGAGAACGTGCCTGTACGGAGCAACTCTCAGAAACACTCTGTCGCCTACTGAAAATTCAATCTCTCTGCGTCTCAGGTCTGCATAGCTCTTTTGTCGATCCTGGGCCTGTTTCATCCTCTACCTGATGATCCTGATCTGCTTAATCATCCCCTAAACTATCTCTGGGCCCACAACTGTCTCTAGAGAATCTCTCTCTCCAATCTCATCCCAATGAAGAGGAGATCTACATTTTCGACCGCACAATGCCTCAAATGGAGCCATCTGAATCGTCGCCTGATAACTGTTGTTATACGTGAACTCCATGAGGGGAATCAACTCTGCCCAATCGGTCTACAAGTCCATACAACAAGCTCTGAGCATATCCTCCAGAATCTTATTAACTCTCTCAATCTGCCCATCTGTCTGAGGATGATAAGCTGAACTGAACTGCAATCTGATCCCCAAGGCTCTCTGCAATGATCTCCAGAAAGTTGATAGAAATCTGGAGTCTCTATCTGATACTATAGTCCTGGGAACACCATGGAGTCTGACCACCTCTCTGACATACAGTCTCTCCAATTGATCTGTAGACATACCCTGTCTGATTGGTAGAAAATGAGCTGACTTGCTCAGTCTGTCTACTATTACCCAAATACCATCAAATCCTCTCTGAACTCTAGGAAGACCAGAAATGAAATCCATAGAAATATCTTCCCATTTTCACTCAGGAATACTCAAGGGATGAAGTAACCCTGAGGGTCTCTGATGCTCTGCCTTAACCTGCTGACATACCAGACATCTGGAAACAAAATCTGCTATGTCCTTCTTCATGCCTGACCACCAAAAACTCTTCTTGAGATCCTGATACATCTTGGTACTGCTTGGGTATGTTGAATACATCGTACTGTGTGCCTCTAACAAAATCATCTGTCTCAACTCTAAACTCTGTGGCACACATACTCTGTCTCTGAATCTCAAGATCCCATCTCTGAACTCAAAGTCTGGCACTGCTCTCTCTGACATCCTCTGAAGCATGCTCTGAGTCCACTCATCGGACATCTGACACTCTCTGATCTCATCATACAGAGAAGATCTGATCTGAAGTCTGGAGAATCCTGCAGTCACTATCTCAATCTGCTCTCTGGCAATCTCAAACTGCAACTCTCTCTGAATTGAAAGACTGGATAAGGCAACTCGCCTGCTCAAAGCATCTGCCACTACATTGGCTCTCCCTAGATGATATCTGATATCACAGTCATAATCCTTCACCAACTCTAGCCATCTCCTCTGTCTCATATTAAGCTCTCTCTGGGTGAAGAAATATTTCAGACTCTTATGATCTGAATAAATGTTGCACTTGACCCCATAAAGATAATGTCTCCAAATTTTCAAAGTAAACACAACTGCAGCTAACTCCAAATCATGAGTGGGATATCTCATCTCATGATCTTTCAACTGTCTGGAGGCATAAACAATAACTCTACCACTCTGCATCAATACTGCCCCGATCCCCTGATGGGACGCATCTGTATAAATATCAAACTCAACTCCCTCCTGAGGTAGTGCCAAAACTAGAGCACTAGTCAATCTCTGCTTGAGCTCCTGGAATCGTGCCTCACAATCATCTGACCAAACAAATGGAACCTCTTTCCTAGTCAAGGCAGTGAGAGGCCTCGCTAGGCTAGAGAATTCCTCAATGAATCGCCTGTAATAACCTGTCAACCCAAGGAAACTTCTGATCTCTTTTACTGTCTTCGGTCTGGGCCAACTCAAAACCGCCTCTACTTTACTGGGATCCACTGAAATACCGTCTGCTGTTACCACGTGACCCAGAAATGCTACTCTGTCAAGCTAGAACTCACACTTGGAAAACTTGGCATACAACTGTCTATCTCTTAATCTCTAAAGCACATATCTGAGATGCTCCTCATGCTCTACCACACTCTTGGAATACACCAAAATGTCATCAATGAAAACCACTATGAACCGGTCCAAGCAATCATGAAACACCCGGTTCATCAGATCCATAAAGATCGTTGGGGCATTAGTAAACCCAAATGACATCACCATGAACTCATATTGCCCCGTATCTGGTCCTGAAAGCTGTCTTGGGAACATCTCTGTCTGCCACTCTGACCTGATAGTACCCAGATCTCAAATCAATTTTCGAAAACACTGCTACCCCTCTCAACTGATCAAACAAATCATCTATCCGCGGTAGGGGATACTTGTTCTTCACTGTTACTCTGTTCAGATCCCTGTAGTCGATACACATCCTCATCAACCCATCTTACTTCTTAACAAATAGAATCGGAGCTCCCCAAGGTGAACAACTGGGCCTGATAAACCTCTTATCTGTCAACTCCTGAAGCTGCTTCTTTAACTCCTGAAGCTCAGCTGGAGCCATCCGGTACGGAGCCTTAGAAATTGGAGCTGTACCCGGAAGAAACTCAACACTAAACTCTAACTTTCTGTTTGGAGGTAACCCTGGTAACTCATCTGGAAATACATCTGGAAACTCTCTGACCACTGGCACCTCCTCGATACTCAAACCCACTGAACTGCTACATACCACGTTGGCCAAGTATCCAATACAACCCTGTCTCAACAATCTACTCGCCTGAATACTAGAGATCATTAGACTGTCAACTCTGCCCTCACCAAACACAAACTGATCAGGGTCTATGTGGAATCTCACTTTCTTCCTTCCACAATCTATCTCTGCACCATATCTACCCAAGAAATCCATACCCAAATCATATCAAAATCTGCCAACTCCAGCAGAATCAAATCAATCATCATCTGTCTACCCATAACCTCTATCTCCGGATCTAGGAGAACTCTGTCACTCAACACAAATCCCCTATCTGGCATTTCCACATGGATACTCCTACTGGCCACACTAGGGTCAACCCCTAGTCTCTCCACTACACTCCATGATACAAAACTGTGTGTGGCTCCACAATCAACAAGCACAAATAAAGGAGTACCAAAATAAAGTAACTGACCGGTAACTGCATGGGGAATGGCCTCTGCCTACTCCTGGTGGACTTCATAAACTCTGGCTCTACCTCCGCCAACTCCTGAAGGACCGGCACCTCCCTCAGGTGCTCTATCACCAACTCTGGGAACATCTGCTCCACCTCTCTCTACTCTGGCTCCACCTCTAGAAGGACCACCTCGGCCTCTGAACTGACCGACTCCACCTCGGCTCGGCCCACCACCAGCTCTAAGTCTAGCTGGATATGCGACCATCATGTGCCCTGGCTGATGGCACCAGTAACATACTACCTGACCTACCATACACTCCCCTAGATGGCGCCTGCCACATTTGGTACACTGTGGCGGCTGGGGCATAACTCTCTGCCTCTGACTCTGAAAACCTCGGGTAGATCTCTTGGCTGACATCGGCCTCTTACCCTTGTCTCTATCATCTGACCTCTGATCTCTTTCGGATGCTCTGCTCATAGCTCCCATCTTCTGTAAACCGGCCTCTGATCTAAGTACTCTCCTCAAGGCGTCACTGAATCTCTGGGGAGGATTTGCTCCTGTCATGACATCCTTATAGATTGCAGGGTGTAACCTATGGATGAATTTCTGAACTCGACCCATCTCTGTCCCTGCCAAACTTGGGACGAACCGCGCTAAAGCATTAAACCTGGTAGCATATTCTTTGACTGAACCGGACCCCTGAGCTAAATCAATGAACTCCTGGGCCTTAGCATACAACATCTTTGTGCCCCTGTACTCAGCATCAAACAACTGTCTGAATCTTGCCCAAGTCATCTGCTCCTCGTTGATGGAAGTCTTGGCTAGACTCCACTAAACCTTGGCATCACCTCTCAGATGAAACCCTGCATATCTAACCTTCTCTCTCTCTGAAAGAACAAAGAGCCCCATCACACTCTCCACGGACTCTATCCACTCCTCGGCCACTACTGGATCCCTGGATCCACTAAATCTCAGAGGCTGATACGACCCTAGCAGATGGTAAATCGGATGAAGTCTGCCTGAAGAACTAGGGCCAGCTGTCTCTATAGTCATACTCTGACTAGAATCTGCATAACCCATTGGATACTGATGCCTCTCTCTAACTGATTGAGGCTGTGAATGATACTGATACTGATAATGTGGCTGTGACTGATACTGAGACTGGGAATGTCGTCTCCTTGGAATCCGATGACTCTCACGCTAAGGAGGAGTTACTCTATTCGGCTTCTAAACGTTACCCACTCCAGCTTGCTGGAGGCTCTCTCTAACTACATCCCCAATCATCTCTCTCAACTGCTCTGGTCTCATCGACACATGGGAGGTACTTTGAGATCGCAGCCTATCACTAACACTCATGGGACGGGCGGGTGAACTACTGTCTGTCTCATCTAGACATCTAGGGACATACTCCTCTCTATCTATAGCATCACAACAAACCAGGGTTAGAAACACATAACACAATCAAAGTTGGAAAATAAATACCTGACTGTGCTGTGAGGAGGGTCTGGACGACGGCTGCGAAGGAGAGAAAAAGCACCGCACACTTACAACGTTTGCTCTGATACACCAATATAGGACCCACCGCCACGAGTACCCCTGCTACTGAATTCTGGAAGACCTTTTTATTAATAATCTGAAAATTTGGGTACCCACGACGGGAATCCCACGAAAATAACTGAAAACCCTACTTAAAACTGCTATACAATGCGGAAGCGTAAATACACATCTAAAACTGACGTACATCATAGGCCCATCTTGCCCTTTTCTTATATATATATAAAACTGTTCTGTACATGGTTTATACATCTGAAAATACATACAGAATATACAAGTGACCACACAGGTCCAAAACTGAAAAGCTGTACAAACTCAAAACAGCGGTGTGGGCCCTCTCTTGTCAGCTTCGATCCAATCGCTCCTCGAACCCAGCACGAACCACCTGAAAATGATGGAAGAAGGAGGGGGATGAGTGATAAAGATTACCTAGTAAGCGCTCCTTACTTCCCTCAATACCCAAGCAAGCACAAACAATCATATAAATCAAACATACCTGGGCCTCGACCCTAATCATACATCTATGCGCTTACTGGAATCTGGAAACTGTTATCTGAATCTCATTCTCATTATATGCTGATATCATTATTATTCATGTCATGATGTGTATGTCATGCCATGCTAACTGAATATACTGGATGCATGCATCTGAATACCTCTCTGTACCCTCGGGTACCTGCTGTGCTGATCAGACTGGTGAACACAGAGATTCAGCATCTTGGCCATGTGGGCTGAACAGTCTAGCTACTGGCTAGAAAGTTGAATTTGAAAACCACTGCCCAATTTGACTGGTGTCAGATGGTAAAGTCTGAATGCTGCTGAGTCCTCTGACTGGTGTCAGAAACTGAATCTGAAATACTGCTGAGCGTTCTGACTGGTTTCAGAAGGCTGAATCCCACAGATGCCCCCTCGTGTTCCACCTATACTCTTACCCGTACATCAAGTTTTGAATACTGAATTCGGATCCCCTTGATCCTCTCTCATGCTGCATGTTATGTCATGATATGCACATGCAACTTATTATCTGAATACAGGCTCATCTGATGCTTATCTGAAGCAATTTGACCATTTATCTTAATTCCCATGCTTAATAAATCAATAATTAATCATTTTTCTGAAAATCTGCTGATGCACGGGCATGCATTAAAGTGCACGGGCGTGAGCCAGGACGCACGGGACCGTGCACTAGTCGTGCGCCTGGTCGTGCAAGCTATTACAATTTTTTGGAATTCTCACTGAAAGGCATGCACGGGCGTGCATAGGCGAACACACGGGCGTGCATGGGTAATTTCTGGTCGTGCATACGGGCATGCATCTGGAAAAACAAAGACTCACAACCGTGCCATACTGGCGCACGGTCGTGCGTCTGGTTCTTCAATAAAGCACCGCCTAGAAACTTGCCTAAAACGCATACCAATTCATATTCAATTGCAATAACACTTCAATAGCACATTCCCAGCATCACAAACAACACAATTCAAGTCTCACTTCTCACATGCATCAAGCCACATGAATTCTGTAGCATCTTAGATTCTGAAAGCCTTTTCGGTTAGAGTTTTGGGGTTAGAAATGAGATTCAAAGAGAGATTGGGAGTCTAGTAAAGTTCAGGGGTGAGTTGGTAAGTTTTTGAAGCAGTGTGGCTTTCGTTGGAATCCTTTCGGAAGGATTCGAGTGTGCAAATGCGCGGGAAATGAACTAAGTTCATTTTTTCTTGTGCACGCCCGTGCATCATTGGTGCACGCCCGTGCGTGGCCTAGTATATAAGTGAGAGTCGAGAGAATTGTTATTCTTTTCTCACCCAAGTTTCCTTTTTAGCCAATTCTCTCTTCCATTTTCAGTTCCTCCTATCCTTAGAGAAGGGAACCAGCAGCAAGAAGCTCCCAATCCGGTTAGAGAGCAAAGAGATTAGAGTGAAGAGAAAGCTTTCCGAAGCATGGAGAAAGGTAAGTGTTCTTTACTTCTTCTCCCATTTTCCCGGCTTGCTTTATGATATTTGATGCCATGGGTGCGTTCTTTGCATGTTGATGAATGTTGGGAATGATTATATGCCATTGCATGTTGATTTGGTTGATAGATTTCCACCCTTGGATTGTGCATGTGTGTATGTATGGCTTTAGAAAGAGAAAGAAGATGTTTCCATGGTAGATCACATGATCGATTATGCATGTTGCTTATGAAGCTGGATTTGTGTGGTTTGAGGTGCTGGGAATGTGTTATTGAAGTGAATTGATGAATGAATGTGAAATGGCTTGAGTTTGAGGCAAGTTTCTAAGCGGTGCTTTGTTGAAGAACCAGACGCATGACCGTGCGCCAGTATGGCACGGTCGTGAGTCTTCGTTTTTCCAGATGCACGCCCGTGTGCACGACGTGTGCATGGCCAGAAATTGCCCATGCACGCCTGTGCGTAAGCGTTTTCAGTGAAGATGAATAGTAAATTCCAGTAGCTTGCACGATCAGGCGCACGACTAGTGCACGGTCCCGTGTGTCCTGGTGCACGCCCGTGCATCAGCAGTTTTTCAGAAAAATGATTAAAATTTGATTATTTAAGCATGGGAATTCAGATAAATGGTTTAAATGCTTCAGATAAGCATTAGATGAGTCTGTATTCAGATAATAAACTGCATGTGCATATCATTACATGATATGTAGTTTTAGAAAGGATCAGGGGATCCGAATTCAGTAGTTTTTTAGAACCCGATGTACGGGTAAGAGTATCGATGGAACACGAGG
>JAJEJH010001695.1:0-19316 GCA_026122585.1 Anacardium occidentale
AATTTATTATCAATAAAATTTAAATTCGATCTAATTCAAATTTAGCATAAATTTCATTGAAAGATTTTTGTTTTAAGTAATACTTTATGAAAGGGTCTCCAAGGCTAGGGCGAGGCCAAAACTTCGCTTTTGCTAATTTGAAATGAAGTTAATTGAACAAGAAGACACATAAATTGAACAAGAGGACAAATGACTAAGTTACAAAACGCTGCCGTCCAAGGTTTATCAGCCTTCCACGTGCATGCGCACGTGGCATTACCTGGAATGACATCAGCTTCTAATGTCATCTTCGTTGTCTGAGGCCTGCTTTGATTGCATTATTCGCCTCCCCAGGACGGTGCCTGAACATTTGAAAATTGGCCAAAATACTAATTTTCACCGCGTTTCTCTGAATGGCAAAATTTTTTTAAAAACTTGTATAAAGACAAATATTTATATATTAATCATTTTTTAAATTTTTAATATTTTAATATAATTAAAATATATGCCTCTCATAAAAATAAATAATATTAATATTAAAAATAAATTTTAATATAAAAATTTTTAATAATAAAAAATTAAAAAAGAGATATATTAAAAACCTAATCAAATAGTCAGAAATGATCATCTGATTAAATTAAAGGCTAAATCTGACCGCTTCGATAGTAACAACTGTCAAATCTAGTTATCTTTATCATCGAAGATGGTCAACTAGTTTTAAATATATTGGTACTTTCTAACCATTTTTTGTGGCATAACTGATCATATTTGATCGTTTTTGTCTTGACCACTATCCAATTAGATGATTATTTTTTGTTACTTAATTAGGTTTTCGATGTCATTGTCGTTTTTAAAATTTTATTATCAATTTTTAAAATTTTTTATTAAATTTTAGAGCCTTCTTCTTATTATTTTATATTAGACTTATTTTTATAAAAATTAATTTTATTATTTATTATTTATTGAATCGTTTTTATTAAAAAAGATATAAATATTTATTTAATTAGTTAAATTTACAAGGTTAACCATTAAATATTTGACTTTTGAAAGTTAATGAGTGAGATTTTGTCATTTAGAGAGACCTTTGATGGGAATATGTTGTTTGGCCTTGAAAATTTAAATCTTTAATTTTTTTTATTTTCAATTTTAACTCTTTTTATAAATATTTTTATTTATTTTGTATTTGTACATAGTAAATTTTTTAGGTCATCCGCTTTGAGTTGTCAAATTCATTATCATTTTTACTCAAAATTTAAATGACACTGACTCCTAATTTGCCTTAAATTAAAGCAAAATTTTGATGGTGATTGTTAAATTGTTTTCCTTAAAATTTTTGGTTTGATTGTATCAAATCGAACAAAAAATAGAATAACCCAACAAATATAAATTTTTATTGGTCGTATTATCTATCAAACCTCAAAATTCATGACATAATTAATCATATTTTTTAAAACTTTTGTACAAATGACCATAAAAAAATATATGTATTTTAAAACTCCATTCAAAGGGGTGGTGGAGCTCCTCTAAATGATTAAAAAGAAAAGGAAACTATCTGTATTATTATATGCACTTAAGGGATACAAACAAAATAAATAATCCTAAAATGAAATTAAATGACATTTAAATCAACCGTGGTGGACACTTGTGCGGTGGAAAATATGTGGAAAGCATGGCAGGCCCGTGATAAAATAGGGCAAAGAACTTGTTCCCACCCATAGTTTGAGGCGAGGGCAAAGTCCCACCCACTAACTTTTAAAAGTTCAGACTTCCACCCTTGATCAAAATTCAAATATTTTTTATAATTTTTCAAATGAAATGATTAAAATACCCTTTAAAAATAAAAATTTATAATAAAATTATAAAATAATTTTTAAATAAAAAAGTTAAAAATTAAAAAAAAATTAAAGTGGTCTGGCTCCTGATAACTGAACTAGGTAGCTATCTCTGACCATTTGGTTATAGGAGATGTCAGATCTGACCTCCCTGTTCGGTGGAGGAGGTCAGATCTAGCCTGCCTCCTCCGTTGAAAATAATGACTAAAAACGGTCACTAGGACCAATACCGGCCCATTTCCGGTGATCAGATTTGGTGGAGGTGGCCAAATTTGGCCACCTCTTCCAAAATAGGAGGCGGCCGGACGGGGAGGTTAGATCTAGTCTCTCTTGGAATCAGGATGATTACCTAATTCAACTATCAGCAACCACTGCAGCTAGCATCAACGAAGGGGTTACTTTAATTTTTTTTAATTTTAAAATTTTTAAATATATTTTTAAATATTTTTAAATTTTATATTTATATAAATTTTATTTTATCATTTTACAAAATTTGAATGTTAAAAAGATAAAAATACTCATGAATTTTTATTATTTATTATTTTATTTAATATTAAATTTGATCGAATATGAGAATCTAAACTTTTAAAAGTTAGGGGAAGGGAAGTTTGTCCCCACCTCAAACTATGGGTGGAAAAAAGTCCTTCGGCCTGGTGAAATATTGCCATATTGGGCTAAAATATGAACGTCATTCGGCGCAAAAGGTCAAAGCGAGATAAAATGTCCCATTGAATGTATGCCACGTGTAAGAGACAAAGTGCCAATCATACAACCTCGCAGTCAGAGAGATGGAGATGAACTGTCTGATCACGTCAAATAGCTAAAAATTTGTAACTTGTCCCCCAATTATGGAGCCGGACCTACTATTTCGTCGCTGCCACAACTACTATCAACATTTGACACGCATGTTGTTGTATGTTGATTCATGCATGTTAGATTAGAATCGAATTTAATTTAATTTGACCCTATAAAATTGAATTTGGATTCAAGTTTGACTTTTTCAAATTTAATTTTAAATTTTTTGAGATAAGTTAAATTTGAATTCAATTTGATTTGACTGTCAAATATCTAAAAAAAAATTATATTAATATATATTGGTTAAGACAATGTCGTTTTAGTTAATTTAAACAATTTTTATCAATATACAAACTTTATAAATCAAATTTATTATAAGTTTGAACTTGTTATAAATTTGAATTTAATTTTTAAACTTAAATTCAATTTAAATTTAAAATAATTAAACTTTTTTCAAACTAGTTTAAATAAAACTCGAATTCGATTATAAACTAACTTAATTTAATGGAGATAATACATCTGTTGATGCTACATATTGGAGATAATGGCCCTAAATGGTGCAATATGCATTTGTTAGAATGGGCCTGAATGAGCCCGTATACAACATGGATATCAAAGACTAATCTGGTACTAATATTAATAATAAATATTATTATATAAATAAACATTATTAATTTATTTGTTCAAATAGATGAATTATTATAAGATTAAATAGTAAAAATAATTATTTTTTATTTTATTTTAAAAATATTTAAGAAAAATAAAGTAAGTTATGCAAGCGCCAGATCTAAAATGACGGAACTGTTAGTTTTTCGAATATTGGGACTAAAGCGTTTTACTAATAAACATCGAGGACCCGAAAAAACCATCATAATTTTTTTCAGCCCTTAGATGGGTAAAACTAAGAACAATGGGTTTGGACCTCTTTGGGAAAAGTCTCATCGGTTCGATTAAACACCAAAGTATAGAGAGAGAGAGAGAGAGATGGCATGGAGAGGAAATCTCTCTCGAGCTATGAAGGAACTGAGGATCTTACTTTGCCAGACTTCGCCGTCGAGCTCTGCTACTAGGTATTATTTATTCAGTTCCTTCTTTGCTCGTTAGTCAGCAAGGAGGGTGCAATCATTTTCTTATTTTGTTGGAGTAATTGTTAATTATTTGGAAAAAAATTAAGCCCACACAATTTTTCTCTATTTTAGATCGTTTGTGGGGAAGAATTATAAGGATCTCAAGACTTTGAACCCTAAACTCCCAATCTTGATTCGTGAATGCAGTGGCATTGAGCCCCAGTTATGGGCTAGATATGGTAGTGTTACCCTCTAATTGTCATCATCTTGGGCCTGAAAGTTGCCTTGTTATTGGGATTTTTATTGTCTCTATATGCAATTAGTTCTGGAATAGCTTCAAATTTAGTGACATTTGAGAAAAACAACAAATTATGGGTTTTTTCTGTGCTATTTATTGAATGTTGTTATTATTATTATTGTTAATTTATGGTCTGGATGTAGATAATAACCGAGGTGGAGGTGATGGTACTGGGTTTTTTTTTTTTAAGTGGGAAGTTTGGCTTTTTAAATTTGAGTTAGTTGAAATGTGGTTGCTTTATGAACCCAAAACAATGGACTTTAGATATTATTATTCTTGATGTTTTTGTATCTGAATTTGACAAAGTCATTAGTAATAGTGTGATTCCTGCTATAGCACTATTGCTTTCTGTAGTCATTTTCTTACAACTCATCAAACATTCATATCTAACCTCAGTGGTTTGACAATATTTTATTAATAAGTCCGTGTTATAAAAGAATCAGTTTGACAGAGTGATTAGTAATGGTGTCATTCTTACTTTGGGTATTCAAATTGATTTACCTCTGAATAATTTTCACAACAGTATTAGTAATAGGGAAAAAGAAATTCAAGTACATATGTAGACCACACACATAATCAGACACACTAAATTGTTTCCTTTAAGTTGACTAAATAAAGCTACAGGACTGAACCATCCTTTTTCTGTCAACTCTGTAGAGTTGCCTTGTTAGACTAAGCTTTTTTATTTAGGGTTTGGAGATCTTTTATATTTCCTATCCGTCAATAGTTCTGCAACAGAGTCCATCTTCTTGCACTCCCTAATTTTTGCATCTCAAACTCGCCTTTGCTTTACTGGTTGAAAGGTCTAGCAAAAAGCTTTTAGTGCTTTGGGTGGGGAATAGCGTCTTGTGGGTGATATGGAACAAGATGAGACATCGAAGAATTCTGATATGTTAGTGAAGCGAAGGTCTTGGTTGTATAGGACATGGTATAATTTTAGGCTTCTAGTTTGCTGAGTTTAGAGGAACTCCTGCTTTTTTTCATCTTCCATATTTAGGAAATTGCATTATCCTGATGTGATCAGCACAAGTTCAATTATTTGGTTGCTATTCTTGGGTTTGTTATTTGGTTTATGTTAGGAAATTCTTGCTTTCCTTTTTGTTTTTTATTTAATTTTTATAAGAAGTCCTTGTTTTTGTTTCAAATTCACAAACCTTTAAATGATTTCTCTGAGGTTTTTGTTTGAGGAACATGTCTCTTTGCCTGCATTACCACCCATGTAAACTAACATTTTTATCAAAAAACGAGAAATTAGTGCTTATCCCAGTTGATTTCTTTTGAGGTTGAACCTTTACTTTCTCTTGCAGTACAGCTTCTTGCATTCGGTTCAGTTGGTGTCTCATATATCGTGAAATCATTTTTTTTGTGGCTCCAGGGTTTGAGTCTTGTGGGTGGGATGGAACTTTTGCATTATAATCTTATTTTTCTTTTATATGGGTGGGACAAAGGTTATATTTTTTTACCACTATATGCTAAGAAGAGCAAAAGTGTGTGGGATACTTTGATATTCCTTAGAAGTGGTCCCTTATACTTTAACCCTTATATAAGGCACTACACAGCAAACACCCTAATAAATGAAGTGACTTGGTCCTTATACCATGGAATAAAGGCAAGGATTATAAAATGAGATGAGTTTAAGCTAAAGATTTAACTTTTTTTATAAAATGATTTGAGTTCAAATTGATTTGATTCAATTGATTTTGATCAAATTTAATGTAAAATTAATTTCAATCTATGTTTGAACTTCAATTTATTATTTTAATGATAACTTTTTTAATATTTGAACTGATTTCAAATTTAATTTTATTAAACTTGACTCAAATCAAATAGAATCCTTGTCTGAACAATATATAAAAATCATATAGTATTTATTATGTTTATAGAGGTTCAAGCAGTGGCTGTCTTGTTTTTTTAAATTTTAATCACACCTCCAACGGTCAAAAACTAGGGAGCGGAAGAAGCAAATATGGTAAGAGCGCGAATTTTGAAAACAAGGGCAATCCCGTCTTATAAGCAACTTACGTTGTATTTTATATCATTTGAAGGCTTGCAGCCGTTTCCTTACTTTCCCTCCACACGAGTCATTGACTCACTCACTCACTAGGGTTTCGAGACTCGAATCAATCACGCCTGCCCCCAACCCCACCCCACACCCCCGGACGACGCTCTCAGGATTCTTCTACTCTTCTCTGATATTACTCAGCAAAAAAAAAAAAAAAAAGAGATAGAGAGCGACAGATTAGGCTGTGAAATCTGTTTGAAGCATGGATTGATATTTGTGTGTTAACAAGTTATTAAATTAGAGAATTTGACAAATTAATGTGAAAACTGGAGAGTATTGTCGATTCTACTGGTTTATACAGCATATTGAAGTGAGAAGATTGACGAATTGTGAAAAATTATGTCGTTTTTGAAGCTGTTTGAATTATCCCGTCCAGGTTTTGGATGGCAATGAATGAAATAAAGTACATTTATCTGCACTAGTGTACTTTTTTTTTTTTTCTTTTCGGCTGATTTATGCTTTGTTTGTATGAATGGTGATTTTATTTTATTTTTTAAATTTCCAGGTCTAAGAGTTTTGCAGTAGTGTGGTTGTTTGTGCTGCGGATTACTGAAGCATGGATCAGAGAAAAATTGAGGAGAGTGGTCAAAATGTGTTGGGTTTTAAGTTTGAAGAGATTATATATGGAGAAGAGAAAGGTGCCCTTGTGCAAAAACAAGGGAATGCTGGAAGCCAGAATTTTGAAGTGAAGATTGCGGCTCCAACACCAGAGAAAACAAGTGAGCCTTCATGTACTAAAGTCAAAGAGGGAGGAATTAAACATCTAGAAAAGTAGGTGACAAAATTTATCTTTGCTTTCTAGTTGTAAAAGTATTTTTGTTTGAACCTGATGATAGGTGTGTTTCTTTGTTTTCAGATATCATGCCATGGTAGAGCTCTTTGATTCTATGACTTGTTCATTGAGGTTACTTAGCCTGCTCAAAAAATCACCAACTTTTCAAAATATTTCAACTCAGGTAGAAGTGTTAACAAAAAGGTTGGTGGAACATTTCCAATTTTGCTTTATAGAACATAGATCCTAAATTTATGAATCTTTATGACTAAATGTTGAGCATACCGTTGTTCTTTTCAGAAAGATCTCATTGAAGCATCTTGGACAGATAAAGTACATACTTCCTGAAGCCATACAAGTAGATAATATTCTAGTGCATGACAAGAAAACCCTGTGCATGATGCCAGCTATGAAAATCTCGTTGCTATTTGACGTCATAGAAGGTCACTTTGAACACTCAGATTTTATAGCTCTGCATCAAGCTTTTGCTTCTAGGCTTATGAATTATTTTACTACGCATCCTGAGGTACTACTCTTTCCCTGCAGTGTTGCTTTTTTGTTGTAGTGTTTTTTCAACTTTCAAAAGCTGCGCATAGGATAATTGCTACACCACTATTTAAGGGGTTTGCAATCACAAATTGATATTGTGCAGTGAAGTATATGGTAGCTAATGTTGTATTTTCTAGTTTATGTTTAAAGCACTTGGCTGCAATCACAAATTGTAAGGCTAGAGCCATTTCATGCATCATCCTTGAAGATTTTTCAGTTTTCTTGTATTATTTTACTTTTTCTGTAAATGGTAATATCCAAAACCTGACATGCATGACTTGGCTGGTTGTGGTGCTATCTAGGAGACTGCTGATTATTATGCATAACTTACACTTCCAGCATCTGTCTATATTTTATTTTTAGTATGATGATTAATATGTCATAGTGCCTTGATATATTAATGGTCATCTTTGAATTCTTTGCTTGAAATTGGTATGCTGGCTCGTCTAGATGGGTCTTTCTCAGGAAAAGCCTGGTTGTCCACCTTTTTTGTTAGAGTATTAGCCAGGGTTGAACTTATAATTTTTTCTCCTGGGGCACTAGGTTGATGACATTCCTGAGACTATATTGTCAGAGCCATTTGGTCAAAGAAATCTGGCTTCTTTGGAGAACAAGGTTGCTGAAGTTCCAGAGGAACTTGAGTCTATCTATGAAAAAAGTCAGACCACTGCTCTAGAGCGGTTTCCTGTCAATTCTTCAGAATCTCTGCCGATTTCCATTGAGACTGAGATGTTGTCAACATCATATCTTCTCCATCCATCTTTCTGCAGACATTTCTCTCGAAAAAGCGTTGCTGCAGAGACAGAAAAGGTCAAAATTTCAACATCATCAGCGTTTCTGTCTTCTGACACATCTGATCATCAGAATAATCAATTTTTTAGAGCTTGGCAATCAGAAGAATGCCCTGGTGAGCATCAGACTTATGAAGATGTCAAAAGCAATCAACAGATAAAGTTGCCTTTTACATGTTCCAAATCCTCAATTGTTGATCCTCCTTTCCAGCTGATAAGTCCTCAATCCTCAGTTGCTTCTGATGCTTGTGAAAGTCCATAGCAGAAGCTTGCCTTGGCCACTGATAGTTTGATAATAGAAACGCCTGCACAAGTGACAACAAAGAGATCAATGTCCAGTTGTAATGACAAGCTTAAGGCTACAACCATCGAAAATTGCATATCTCATTGTCAGCCTGCAAAAAGGTCTTTAGACTTTTCATATTTAGCTGGGGTATCAACACACAGCTATAATGATTTAAATTATGGTAGTCCTGAAGCTGAAGAAGTAGAAGCAGAAGAATTTATTGAGGAAGTTGGTGTCATCAATTCTCCTGAAGTACTTGAAAAGGTAGGTTTGTTCTTTACTAGCATGTTGTGCTGCATGTTTCTAGAACTAAGCTACCTTTCTATGCTTCAATTTGCTCTACTTTATTCTCTGTGTCATGTTTTCTTTATAATATAATAAAATGGTAACAGTATCGTGCTATGGAGTTGAGGTTCTTGTAATCCGTTAAAAGAATTAGTTTTAGGCTCACAAATATGAGCGGATGACTCCTAGGGCTTGGCGTAGCGGTAAGGGCCTGCATCATCCAAAAGTGGTGGCCAGAGTTCAAGCTGCAGTGAAACTAATAACCCTCGATTTATCCAGTCTGTGGTGCGGGTCTAGGTGGTTACAGGCTCTTGGGTTTAAACTATCCGATCAGTTAGGGTTGATCGACTGGTATGGGTAGGGGTTCTTGGGTCATCAAAAAAAAAGAGCGGATGATAAGCTGAGTGGTTGAGTTGCTTTAAAGAATTTGACATTACACTAAATTGGTTTACTTTTAAAATTTAGTAATGAGGCGCCAGTTATGGAAGATTAGAAGCTTTAAGGAATTTATGTGTGTAACTATATTTATTAATAGCCAAGGAAGCTTATCTTATGTTCTTCTACTGTTATTATAATATCATGTTTTTGGTCCAGAATGTGAGGTGTGCATATACTCCATATTTTGCTTTTTCTATCTGTATTTGCACTGCCAGTTTGTTTTATGTCCTTGTGGTTGTAATGAGTCACTCAAATTTTTTGTGCCTTTTGTCATTTTAGGTTGTGCTATTGACCCAGAGTTTGCTTTTGTAGGTAAAGGGGAGTCTTTGAAGAGTTGGAGACGGCAAATTGAGTGAAACAGGTTTAGCTGTAGCCTGGCAGATATCTAATTGTCTGGCCGACCTGGTTGCCTTGATTCACCAGATCTTTCAGTCAGTCAACCACTCTTCGCTCACAAAACAGGAACTTGTACACAAGATAATTATGAATAATTTGGATGTCATTTCGAGAAGTATGTACTAATTGAGTTGTCCTAGTTGTTCAAGATTTAGAAATCTTACTCTTACGACTTGGTAGTTACTGAATTGATTTTCTCTTCTTTGCAGGTGAGGTTGATGAGCAGATTGAGCATCTTGAGAAAATGGTTCCAGATTGGATTTTCAGGAAACAGGCGCCAGGTGGAGATATCATGTACAGGTATTTATTCATGAAAAGAAACACTATAATACATCATAATCGGTACTTCTATTACGCCACCTCATTGTGTTCTCCTGGAATATGTGTAGGATCAACAAAGTTTCAAATTTGGCATCAGTTCAGGCGAGGCTTTATTAGTATGGTCAGGCCGCTTAGCATCATCTGTGCGGTGGCTCAAACATATATGCCATAGAACTCTTTGCATGGGCCATGTACAGACGGAAAGGAGGTGTTTGGCCATTCTGCTTGACAAAAAAATTGTTTTTGTTTGCATTATTATATTTAATGTATAATCCTGTTAGCTTCTTTTTGGGTCTTAAGATTCCTACAAACTCTACTACAATTATGATCCATCTTTTGGTGTAACGTTTTCTTATTAAATTACAGTTTAATTTTTAATTATATGCAATGCAGTGTATTATTTAGTAGTGTTTTTTCCTTTAAATTTTAAGATATCAAGTTACAGCTCAACATATGCAGGTTATTTATTGCCAATCAACTATGAACTTATTTTACAAAAAAAAATAGAAATCAGCTATTAGCTTATTAAATTAAATATTTTGTTTCGTTATCAATAATTAAGAAATTTC
Source organism: Anacardium occidentale (assembly GCA_026122585.1). Classification (NCBI taxonomy): domain Eukaryota; kingdom Viridiplantae; phylum Streptophyta; class Magnoliopsida; order Sapindales; family Anacardiaceae; genus Anacardium; species Anacardium occidentale. The sequence continues at coordinate 10,441 of JAJEJH010001695.1, forward strand.
TTTTTGTATATAGTGTGGTTTAGAAACTCTGAACATATCGATTGTTTTAATTGTTTTGAGTGAGATTCAAAAGTGGTTTAGAAAAAAGATTATTAATTTTTGTACTTAAAATGCATTTGTAGACAAACCAGTTGAATTAATTGCTAAAACAAATTATTTTTGTTATCAAATGAATGTGGAAATTCAAGGTTGGTTATTAGGAAACCGAGAAACAAACAACAATGAATACACAAAACAAAAATAAAAAATTTATGTGAAAAAGCCGGTAGAGAAGAACTATGAGTGGATGATGAAGAAATTTTTGCTATGAATGAAGTGAAAATACAGCTGAGATGAGAATTTAAAACAAACAAGTGGTGTCATGATGCAGCTCTTGGGAAATAAACGAGCAAGTAACACGCCAACCATACAGAGAATCTGCTACCACATTTCCTTCACCATTATTATGTGATGGCATTTATTCATCCAATGAGAACAACCTCTGGGACATGAGCAGTCTTCCACTCATCAAGTCTGCAGCTTTCACTCAGAGCAGGACAGCCTTGAATCCTCAGTTCTCTGAGGGCAGTAAGGCGTTGCATCCCTTCTGGAAGACGTGACAAACTCGGGCAACGAATAATCTCAAGTGTTTGAAGTGATGTGAGATTTTGCAGCCACTCCGGTAGTTCTACTAATTGGCGACATTTTTCAATCTTCATGTGATGTAAAGTGTGTGCCGATCCTTGAAGAATAACCTGAGGCAATTCCACTAGTGATGGCATAGAATTGATTACAAATGTTCGAACTCCCAACCGAAGATTATCTTCTTCATCTCCTTGAAATTCCATCTTCAAATTAAGTTCGTTGCAGTGCGAAATCACTAGCGTCTGTAACCTTTTTAGGTACTTGATACAATATGGCAACGAGGTCAGACCACAAAAACTAATACTCAGTGTTCGGAGGCCTGTGAGTGCTTTCATTCCTTCAGACAATGTTACCAGATTTGGGCAGAAAGAGAAAAACAAAAATCGAAGAGAACTCAAGCACTCGATTCCGTTTTCTCGAAGATGCCGCTCTTTTGTGGCCACTTCCACGCATCTAAGGGAGATCATCTTTCTCATATTTCGAGGCAACCTCTTAAGACTCTCACAACTACCAAATAAAAACGTTTCCAACTTCTGAAGTTGACAAATAGATTCAGGGAGTTTCTTCAACAAATAATTATGTCTTAAGTCAAGATATCTTAAATGTATCAACGTACCAACAGAGTTTGACAAGACTTCGAAATTTATACGATATAAAGATAGCTCTCGCAAGTGCTTGAATTTGGGCAAGCATGTATTGATAATTGATACACCAATATCCCCGCATTTTTACAAAATAATAACGGATCGAACCATTTTTGATCTGTTAATTAGAACTTCTGGAGGTTTTCTACATTCGGAATCAAGGTCAATAAGTGAAAAATGGCGAACGCTCCCATCAATTGTTTGGCTTGTGGATTTTATTTCAACACACTCACCTTTTGCTGCTAAAAGTGCAAGATCATGCATAAGATCATGCATTTTAAACTCAAAATGCCGATGATCTATTTCTTCAAAATCCTCTATGAAGCACCGTGAACGTAAATCTTTCATACATCTCATGGCAACATCTTCTAACTCTTCTAATTCATTATTAGAGGTTGAAAGAAATCCATGTGTCATCCAATATCTGGTCACGTCAGTACTCTCATAACTATAATCCTTCGGAAACACAGAAAGATAAACGAAACATCGTTTCAAGTGAGATGATAAATAATCATAACTCAATTTCAATACTGATAAGATATCTTCTTTCTCCTGTTTCAGCTGCCACATGTCACTTTTTTTTATTCTGAACCACTCCTCTTCATCAGTGATGGCAAAAAGCAAGCTACCCAAAGTTTTCACAGCTAACGGAACTCCTTTACACTTTTGGATAATTTCCTCAGCAATTTTAATGAGATTTGGAAAGTCTTTCCCTTTTCCATCTTTAAATGCACACTTCTTAAACAATGATAAAGAATCCTCAAAAGAAAGACCTTGCAACAAATGTGGAGATACAGTGCCCATTATATCCGCAACCCTTTTACTACGTGTGCTCACGATAATTTTACTTCCCTTGACACCATTTAACAGTACATCTTTCAAATCCATCCATTTCATTGGTTGTTCATTCCACACATCATCAAAAACAAGCAAAAACTTTTTATTAACCAAAATTTCTTGCAAACGCCTGGGTATTTCATCAGCTTTTAACTTAGCACAATCCTTATCCTTTGCGGAAGAAATGATTTCTTTCATTAACCTGTTAACATCAAAGTCATCTGACACACATATCCACGTTTTCAATTCGAAGTGCCTTCTCACCCTTTCATCGTTGTAAACTATTTTAGAAAGAGCAGTTTTACCCAAACCCCCAAATCCAACAATAGGAATGACGGAAACGTTTTCGTCAGTTGGCTGTGTCAAAAAGCTTATGATCTCTTCTTTATCCTTCTGTCTTCCGATGATTTGAGAGGCTTGGACAAAGGAATTAGTCTCCCTCTCCTTCGGAATTACATGCCTAACGTCAACATGACTCTCAACAAGATGAAATTTTAGCCTATCATCTGCGATCTTATCTAACCTTTCTCTAATCTCCTTGATCTTGTGACCAATTTTAACAAAATTAGCGGTTGAAAAGCACTGACGTACCTTTAATATTGAGCTCCCCCGTTGTCTCCTGGAAGCTTGAAGCTCGAATTCTTCTAAAACGTCCTCAGCATCATAAAGAGCATCTCGAAGCTTCCCAAGCCAGTCACGCAGCTGATGATCTTGAGTCTGCTTTGTTTCAGCATCCAGCAGCACGGCTTTGATGGTGCTCATGGTTCCCTCAAGTCTTCTAAAATCACTTTCCAGATCCCACAACAACGATACTTCTCCACCAATAAAAGAACCAATCTTCTTCAAAATTTCAGTAGCAGTGTCATATAGAATCGCTTCGGCCATCTTTTTCTCAGAAAATAACAAATTACAGAGCGAGAAACAGCTACTTTAAACAATTGTGTTAGCTGAGAATGGATGTATGAGCGTTATTGCTAAAACTAAAACCTTGGAAGTCATACAGCGTGTGGAGAAAAAGCAGACGCGGCACTACCCACCACCCAATTACCTATCTGTCACCACCGACTGATAGGATAAAGCACTATTTTCCACCCAATGTTGATGATTCTTGCCCAAAATGTTTTAAAAAATATATATTTTCATCCCTATATTAAGTTTTTGGATAAGTGATGCTAAATTTTTTTAAATTATTGAAAAAAATAAAAAAATATGCTCTCAAACTAAATCACATCTTTTTCTAGCAAAAATTTATCAAACATTTTTTTACTACCTCATATATGTATACTAGTATTAATAACATAAAATCATATGTTTAGGGTAAATTTAAAATTTTAAAAAATATTAATGAAATTTTAAAGGATTGTTTTGAATTTCAAAAAGTTGTTTTTAAATTTTTAAAATTTTAATATCTCTCAATAATTTTAAAAATCAAGCTTTCTATTTTATAAATTATGGAGGTGAATGCTCCTATATTTGGATATTATAGTAAAATCAACATTTTCAGACAATATAATTTTTAAAATAAGTTTATTAAAAATCAGGTTTTACTGAAGTAAGACAAGAGTGACTTTCATTTTTAAATGAATGAACATCAAAATTGAGAATTCGAAACCTCAGTCATAAATTTGTTAATCACTGCTCAACATTTGTATCTTTGCATCTTATCTTAAGTATTTTGATCATCATCGTTGATCAAATCATCTTACTTTGGCATTCTCCTTTGAGGATCAGAGTTTCTACAAATTTTCACAGGGTGATAGCAACTTCTGAAGGTAGTATTTTTGTGCCTTCGAATTCTTCTAAGTCAAGAAAACTCATGGTTGAACCAAAAAGCATCTTGCTTTTCATCTGCTCATGTACAACTCCTAGTGTTTCTTGTGCAGACTCTAAAGTTCCATACTTTATGTCGCAGCTAGCAGGCCAAGGACTGAGCGCACACTGCACACCTGACCATAAATGAACAGTCAAGTTTGACTCCTGTAACTACAGAGTTCTGTTTTATTAACAAATATTCTTATAGATTACAAACAACATGTACAGTATTAATTTATGCCAACGAAATTTTTTGTCTTGAACAACCTCGTCATCGACAAACTTTGCCAGAAGTGCCCCATGGCTCAGTCGATAGGATCCGCAGGCAATAAAGGGTTGTGTTCCCATGTCTCTTGTATGCACTCAAGGATGATTTAAGACTAAGAGAATGGTTTTCCATTGTGAAGAACCACTGGTACTTTCGGAGAAGCAGGCTACTCTTCTTTCTCAAGTCTTACATATACTGACTCGCTACACCCTTGAGCTGTAATGCCCTTTGAAATCTTTCATAGAGTAGGTTCTATATAACAATGCCTTGTATTGTCAAATTATACTAGTGGAGAGTATTGGATTGTGAAAAGTACAGCTTTTAAACCTGGTTTTATTGATTTATACTAGTGGGTTCCTGAAAAGTACTGCATTTTTCGTCAAAAGTAATGCAGGATGTTTCTTGGAAAGCACACAAAACTTTGACCTTTAACATATGCATATCCATGACCAGCATGTGTATAATTTGGAAATTGATGACATATTAAGCCTGAGTTCTTTCTTTCTGTGCAAAAACAGGTATTTGAAAAACAATGCCTTCCTAATTAATCAACTCAGCCATCTGTTTTCAATAAAATTTGAAATCGTTGAGAAGTTTTTCATGAAGCAGTGGGAAGTTAACTCTGCGTCAACAAAATCCCGGGCACTGAGGCAGAGAAGCAAAATTTTGGTGTCCTTCAACTAGCTTCTCAGTAAATGTGATTTAATTCACATTTACTTTAAGCTAAAAAGTGCTAGAGGTGGAGAGAAATCTTGGAACGGAGAGGCTTGTGTGAGAAGAGTGTTTGTGAGGAAGACTTGTAAATTTTCATTCATATCTCAAATGATAAACTAATACGGTATTTATTGGTACAAAAAGACTTCTTAAATCTTAAATACTTTACACCCAACTCTATTTCTATTATAAGATACAAGTCTCATATCTTTCTCTAGACATTGAAATATTAATCATTTTAATGGCTTGGAGAATAACATTTTCAATGACATGGAGAAGAATCGCAAACATTTAAATTCAGTATCTTGCAAATGATCCATTCTCAATTAATGACATGTAAACTCTACTATATAATACTAGTTATTTTTACATATAAAATCAGAACTTAGAATGAGCATCTTGTGAACATGGTTCCAGATTGGATTTGCAGGAAGCAGGCACCAGGTGGAGATATGATGTACAGGTATTTATTCATGAAAAGAAACACTATAATACATCATGATCGGTACTTTTATTATGCCATCTTATTGAGTTCTCCTGAAGTATGTGTAGGATCAACAAAGTTTCAGATTTGGCATCACTTCAGGGGAGGCTTTATTAGTATACTCAGGCTGCTCAGCATCATCTGTGCGGTGGCTCAAACATACATGCTATAGAACTCTTTGCAGGGGCCATGTACATACGGAAAGAAGGTATTTGGCCATTCTGCTTGACAAAAAAACTATTTTTGTTCGCATTATTATACTTAATGTATAATCTTGTTAGCTTCTTTTTGGGTCTTAAGATCCCTACAAACTATTATAATTATGACCCATCTTTTGGTGTAGCGTTTTCTTACTAAATTACAGTTTAATTTTTAATTATATGCAATGCAGTGCAATATTCAGTAGTGTTTTTTTCTTTAAATTTTAAGATATCAAGTTACAGCTCAGCATAGGCAGCTTACTTACTGCCAATCAGCTATTAGCTTCTATTTGAGAAATGGAGCTTGGATAGGAAATTAAATTCAATATTTTGTTTTTTTTTTTGGGTAATTTCAATATTTTGTTTCGCTATCAATAATTAAGAAATTTCTTTTTATATATAGCGTGGTTTAGAAACTCAAAACAGATCGACTGTTTCAATTGTTTTGATTGAGATGCAAAAGTGGTAAATGGTTTTAGGTGATAGTTCAATATTTAGAGTTTTAGGTTTAGACATTAGATTATTATTATTTGTGGTTCAACCAAGAAAATTGTTTTAGATCATAGGTGAATAACTGATATAATGAGATTGATATGTGATGAAATTGTTATAGGTGAAAATGGTGTAGTTGTGACTAAAAACAAGGATATTAATGTGGGATGGAGATGAAAACAACTAGATCAATGTTAGAAAGAGTTGAAAATGATGAGATTGATATTGAGTGGAACTATAGCGGAATTTGAATACATCTATAATTCTATATAAAATGTCAAGAAATGTAAGAGATTTGGTTTTTATGTAAATAAAACGAGTCTTTTATGATCAATAAAAGTTAAGTGAAAATTCACATAAAAACTGAGGGTGGAGGGGGCAACACCTCTGACTCTATAAATGATGTTTAATTACCCCTTATTCGTTATTTGTTATGTAGTAATTAGTGTTAACTAATGTCTATTATATGTTAATTAGTGGTTTAAACTTATCTTATGAATAATTGTTTTAAGATTTTCCTAAGATAAGTATTTTACAGAGTTGGTTTAATAAAAATAATTCTAATAAGACCTGGTTTAAGAATAATAATCTTAATATTTATCAACATATTATTTTATTTTATAAGTGTAATAACAAAAATATCAATTTATTAACAAATGCATTTATTATGACGAAAGAGATGAAAGAATATTAAAATAATATCAATTTTACTAGACATAGTTCAATTTTGGGTAAAGCAAAAAAAATTGCATTGATTATTTGTTTTATTAATCTCATTTACAGTTTTTAATTGTTTATTTTTAATTCCTCTCGTGCACTATATTATTTTAAAGTATCTATGAAAAAAGATTATTAATTTTTGTATATAAAATGCATTTGTAAACAAACCAGTTTAATTAATTGTTAAAACAAATTATTCTTGTTATCAAATGAATGTGGAAATTCAAGGTTGGTTATTAGGAAACCGAGAAACAAACAACAATGAATACACAAAACAAAAATAAAAAATTTATGTGAAAAAGCCGGTGGAGAAGAACTATGAGTGGATGATGAAGAAAAAATACAGCTGAGATGAGAATTTAAGACAAACAAGTGGTGTCATGATGCAGCTCCTGGGAAATAAACGAGCAAGTAACACGCCAACCATTCAGAGAATCTGCTACCACATTTCCTTCACCATTATTATGTGATGACATTTACTCATTGAGATGAACCTCTGGGACATGAGCAGTCTTCGACTCGTCACATCTGCAGCTTTCACTCAGAGCAGGACAGCCTAGAATCTTCAGTTCTCTGAGGGCAGTAAGGCGTTGCATTCCTTCTGGAAGACGTGACAAACGCGGGCAATCAATAATCTCTAGTGTTACAAGTGATGTGAGATTTTGCAGCCACTCCGGTAGTTCTACTAATTTGGAACAACTTGTTATCTTCATGTGCTGTAAAGTGTTTGCCGATCCTTGAAGAATAACCTGAGGCAATTTCACTAGTGATCGCAAATTTTTGACAACAAATGTTCGAACTCCCAACCGAAGATTATCTTCATCTTCTCCTTGAAATTCCATCTTCAAATTAAGTTTGGCGCAGTCCGAAATCTCTAGCGTCTGTAACCTTTTTAGGTACTTGATACAATATGGCAACGAGGTCAGAGCACAGAATCTAATACACAGTGTTCGGAGGCCTGTGAGTGCTTTCATTCCTTCTGACAATGTTACCAGATTATCGCAGAAAAAGAAAAGCAAAAATCGAAGAGAACTCAAACACTCGATTCCATTTTCTAGCAGATGTCGCTCTTTTGTGGTCACTTCCACGTGTCTAAGGGAGATCATCTTTCCTATATTTCGAGGCAACCTCTTAAGACTGAGACAATCAGCAAATAAAAAAGTTTCCAACTTCTGAAGCTGACAAATAGATTCAGGGAGTTTCTTCAACAAATAATTATATCTTAAGTCAAGATATCTTAAATGTACCAACGTACCAACAGAATCTGGCAAGACTTTGAAATCTATGCTGCATAAAGACAACTTTCGCAAGTGCTTGAACTTGGGAATGCATTTATTGATAATTGATACACCAATATCCTCGCATTTTTGCAAAACAATAATGGATCGAACCATTTTTGATCTGTTAATTAAAACTTCTGGAGGTTTTTTACATTTGGAATCAAGGTCAATAAGTGAAAAATGGCGAACGCTCCCATCAATTGTTTGGCTTGTGGATTTTATTGCAACACACTCACCTTTTGCTGCTGATAGTGCAAGATCATGCATAAGATCATGTATTTTAAACCGAAAATGCCAATGATCTATTTCTTCAAAATCCTCTATGAAGCACCGTGAACGTAAATCTTTCATACATCTCATGGCAACATCTTCTAACTCTTCTAATTCATTATTAGAGGTTGAAAGAAATCCATGTGCCATCCAATATCTGATCACGTCAGTACTCTCATAACTATAATCCTTCGGAAACACAGAAAGATAAACGAAACATCGTTTCAAGTGAGATGATAAATAATCATAACTCAATTTCAATACTGGTAAGATATCTTCTTTCTCCTGTTTCAGCTGCCACATGTCACTTTTTTTTATTCTGAACCACTCCTCTTCATCAGTGATGGCAAAAAGCAAGCTACCCAAAGTTTTCACAGCTAACGGAACTCCTTTACACTTTTGGATAATTTCCTCAGCAATTTTAATGAGATTTGGAAAGTCTTTCCCTTTTCCATCTTTAAATGCACACTTCTTAAACAATGATAAAGAATCCTCAAAAGAAAGACCTTGCAACAAATGTGGAGATACAGT
>JAJEJH010001696.1:0-19297 GCA_026122585.1 Anacardium occidentale
AATAGTCAGTAGAACGTGCAAGAAGTGGATGCATTCTAGAGTAAATGATAAAACCTAAAGATCATATAGATAAGCTGTTCCAAACACATATCTGTCAAGAATAAGTCAAGAGCTAATTTTGGCTTTCTTATGCTATTGTGTCTTCAGTCACTCAACCGAAGTGTAGTGGTATTGATATGTATCCAAACTTGAATCGAAGTGCGAATTCAGAAATATCAACACTGATTCATGCATTGACGACTCCAAATTGTTTCTCAAGCCTATCGAAGCCTTTTCAAGCCAATAATGCAAGAAAAATAAGTTTATTCGACTTCGATCAAAACATTGAAAGGAATTCCGAACCATCTCACACAATTTCCGCCAAAGCCTTCGAATCGTGCTCGAGCTCGGCAATAATCAAAATTGGTATATCAAGGAGCATGAATTCATCAAATGGCTTCATACAAAGCCAATGAAAGAAACAGGAGTCGAATCGGATGAGAATCGGACCGAAAACATGCAAGTGAAGAATTTGCCTGGCATGCACGGCCGTGCGCACACCTGTGCGCGCAAGAAGCAAGCGCTGCACGCTGCCTTGCAGTGCAAGCAAGCAGGCAAGCCTGCCTGCGTTGCGCGCACTTGTGTGCAGTGCGCGCCCTCCTGCGCAGCATGCTCATGCCGCAGCCGCTACATTCTGCCGCAATTTCCCAATTTTCAGCCTTCTCAAGCCAGTTTTGCATGCTTTTGATTCCATAAATTTTCCAATGCTCCAGTCTTGATATTCTTGGATTTCTAATGATGTTCATCATGAATTCGAATGCCAACAACTCTTCAAATCGAATTCCAGTAATCAATTCAGATTGAATGCTCAAATCAAAAATTTGAATCCAAGGCCAATTAATCAAAGGAAGATGCATGCATGCAAAATTATAATATTTTAAAATATGTTTGTATTTTAAATTATGCATTGTAATTAAATTTAAAAAATTTATATAATTTGTATTTTTATGTTTTATTTTATTTTATTTAAATTGTATTTAAGTTAATTAGGGTTAGTTAGATTTTTAATCATGGTTTGCACTTGCCTATAAAAAGGCAACTTAACTTTATTGTAAGGGAGCTTTTGATGAATTAATGAAAATTTGAGAACTTTGACTTTCCTTCCTTGTGTTCTTAGAACTTGATATTCTTGGGAACCAAATATCAATCCTTTATCCAATCTTCTAGCAAGAGGAAGTTGGTGGTGGAAGAACTTTGGTGGTGAAGTTCATCCTTTATCCTTGGTTCACCCTCAAGTTAGTGGAAGATTCCTTTATGCTTGAGGTTGGTTTTTCTTGCAATATTTTCATTTATGTTTGTTGGTGATGAATTAGTGTTGGATTTGGGTGGAAAATTGCATATATTTGAAGGTTTTGATGCTTGTTTGGGGCTGGACTTTTAAGGGTAAAATTAGGAGAGTTTAGAATCAATTTTGAAGCTCATAAACCCTTCCAATCTTGATCAGGTATCTTGAACATAACCAATTCCCTTAATTTGCAAAATCAAATTGTCCAAAACTGAATACATCTGATTAGCTTTGCAATGAGTATTGTCTCTTGCAAAAAAATGCATGCACCTCACTATTCAACTCTATCCAACTATGACCAGGTTCTTTTATTACCCCATCAGAGTCCATTCTCTCTCTCACCCTCTTGACATCTGTCCACATACCTTTATATCCGAAAATATTTGAAAGCAAAGTCTAAGAGCCACTATCCATTGGATCAATGGAAATTGCCATCTCTGTTGCATATTTTCCCAGTTCAACATTACCAGAAGTTCTACATGCACTGAGCAAACTTCTCCATACAATTGCTACTGATTCTATGGGCATTTTCTCAATAAATACTACAACTTCATTTAGTATACTAGCACGGCCCAATAGAGAAACTACAGAAGCACAATGTTCTTTCCCTGGTTCAATTCCTAGTCCAGACATTGATTCAAAGTAATGGAGTCCCTCGTCCACAAGCCCAACATGGCTACATGCTGAGAGAGCACACCTACAAATGTGACATAGTTGGGTTTTAGTCCTTCCTTCAACATTTCTTCAAACAACAGAGGGGCTTCTTTTGCTTCTCCATGATGTGCATATGTTGAGACCATGGAATTCCAACAAGCAACATGATCAATAATCACAGCCCTTTTCTTGTATTTTTAGTGATGAAAATTTCATAAAAATCACATCAAGTTTCCAGCATCAAAACAAGCCCTAAAACCATGCCATTTCATACATATTCCATCTCACATTCATCATAAATTCCATCTACTTCAATTGCTGTAGCATCCCAGGTTAGAAAAGCCCTTAGGGGAAGAGTTTCGGGGTTAGAAATAAAATTCGGAAAGAGATTGGGAGTCTAGATGAGTTCAGGGGTGAGTTAGTAAGCTTTTTAGAGCTGTGTGGCTTTCGTTGGAATCCTTTCGGAAGGATTCGAGTGTGTGAATGCGTGGGAAATAAGTAATGCTTATTTTCCCTTGTGCACGCCCGTGCATGTAGCATCCCAGGTTAGAAAAGCCCTTAGGGGAAGAGTTTTGGGGTTAGAATCGAGATTCGAGAAGAGATTGGGAGTCTAGATAAGTTCAAGGGTGAGTTGGTAAGTTTTCGAAGCTGTGTAGCTTCCGTTGGAATCCTTTCGAAAGGATTCGAGTGTGTGAATGCGCGGGAAATGTAGGACCCGCCGCCACGAGTACCCCTGAACAGCCTGAATCCCGAGGGAACCTTTATTAAACAATCCGAAAACCCGGGTACCCGCGACGGGAATCCTACAAAAAAACATAAAACTTAAACCTGATAACCTGCTATACAATGCGGAAGCGTAACTGTACATATAAACTGAAATACATCATCTGAAATATATATATATAAGTATCTGTTCTGTACAAAAGGGCCCCACGGCCTATACACATATACATATACTAGTTCTGTACATCTGGATACATACAAAAGATATACATATGACCACACAGGTCCAAAACTCATATACATAACGATCGAGATGTGTGTGCGTGCCTTCTCCGTCAGCCTCGGTCCAACCGCTCCTCAGCCGCAGCACGAACACCTGAAAGGATGGAAGAAGGAGGGGGATGAGTGATAAAGATCACCCAGTAAGCGCTCCTTACTTCCCTCAATACCCAAGCAAGCACAAACAATCACGATAATCAAACATACCTGGGCCTCGGCCCTAATCATACATCTATGCGCTTGCTGAAATCTGGAAACTGATAATCTGAATTCATAATCAATCATTGATACCATATTATTCATGTCATGATATGTATGTCATGCCATGCTACTGAATATATCTGGATGCATCATCTGAATAACTGAATGTACCCGAAGGTACCTGCTATGCTGATCAGACTGGGTGAAACACAGGGATTCGGCACCTTGGCCATGTGGGCTGAACAGTCTAGCTAACGGCTAGAAAGCTGAATAATAATAAATGCTGGACGATCTGACTGGTGTCAGAAGGCTGATAATGAATGCTACTGAACATTCTGACTGGTGTCAGAAAGCTGAATCCCACAGATGCCCCCTCGTGTTTACCCTAATACTCTCACCCGTAAGTCAGGTTCTGAATACTGCTGAATTCAGATCCCCTTGATCCTTTCTGAAACTACATGTCATGCTAGGATATGTACATGCAGTTTAATATCTGAATGCATGCTCATTTGATGCTTATCTGAAGCCAATTAGCCATTCAATGAATTTCCCATGCTTTATAATTCATTTTATAACATTTTTCTGAAATTCTGCTGATGCACGGGCGTGCATGAAAGGTGCACGGGCGTGAGCCCAGACGCACGGGACCGTGCACTGGTCGTGCGCCTGGTCGTGCAACTCTCGGGAATTTACTATTCATCATCACTGAAAATGCCTACGCACGGGCGTGCATGAAACATGCACGGGCGTGCGTCTGGAAAATTAAACCGTGCACGGGCCGTGTGCACGGGCGTGCCTCCTGGAGAACCAAAGGCTCACGGCCGTGCTAAGCAAGCGCACGGCCGTGCGTCTTGTTCTTCAACAAGAGCACCGCTCGGAACTTGCACAAAACTCATGCCAAATCAACACCAATTGCAATAACACTTCAAACATGCATTCCCAGCATCACAACCAACACAATTCAAGCAATACTTCTCACATGCATCAATCATCCAACCTTTTTCCATGGAAACTTCATCATTCTCACACTAAAGCCATACATACACGCATGCAAGGCACAAGGATGGAAATCCATCATCCAAATTTAACATGCAAGGCCATAAACTCAATCCAAACATCCATCAACATGCAAAGCAAGCATCCATGGCATCAAACATCACAAATCAAGCCGGGAAACTCAAGGAAAAGGTAAGAGAACACTTACCTCTCTCCATGCTCTTGGAAAACTTGATCAAAATCTCAATCTCTTTGCTCTCTAATCGGGTTGAGAGCTTCTAGCAGCTGGATTCCTTCTCTAGGAACTGGAGGAGCTGAAAAGGAAGAGAGACAATGGCTAAAGAGAAGACTTGGGTGAGAAAAGAAATGAATATATCTCTCGGCTCACTTATATAGTAGGCCATGCACGGGCGTACACCAATGGTGCACGGGCGTGCACAAGGGAAAATGAACTTAATTCATTTCCTGCGTATTCCCACACTCGAATCCTTCCGAAAGGATTCCAACGAAAGCCACAAAGCTAAGAAAACTTACCAACTCACCCCTGAACTCATCTAGACTCCCAAACCATTCCCGAATCACGATTCTAACCCCGAAACTCTTCCCCTAAGGGCATTCTAACCTGGGATGCTACAGGAAATAAGTAAAGCTTATTTTCCCTTGGGCACGACCGTGCACCCTTGATGCACGACCGTGCGTGGCATAGTATAAATAAGAGAGCCGAGAGAAATTAGTTTCTTTTTCTCTCCCACCTTGCATTTTCAGCATTTCTCTCTTCATTTCAGTTCCTCCCATTCCTAGAGAGGAAATTCAGCAGCAAGTAGCTCCCGATCAAGCTAGAGAGCGTAGAGAATAGTTCGGAAAGAAGCTTTCTGAAGCATGGAGAGAGGTAAGTGTTCTCTTACCTTTTCCTTGAAGTTTCCCAGCTTGCTTTGTGTTTTTGATGCCATGGGTGAATTATGTGCATGTTGATGATTGATTGGAATGCTTATATGGCCTTGCATGTCGATTTTGGATGATGAAATTCCATCTTGGATTGTGCATGTGTGTATGTATGGCTTTAGAGAGAGAAAGAGGAAGCTTCCATGGTAGATTTGCGATGAGTGAGTGCATGTTGAATATGAAGCTTGAATTGTGTTGTTTGATATGCTGGGAACATGCATTGAAAGTGAATTGATGAATGAATGTGAAATGGGTGCGAATTTGTGCATTTTCCAGGGAGTGTTCTTGTTGAAGAACAAGACACACGACCGTGTGCCTACATGGCACGGCCGTGTGCCTGTGTTCTCCAGGACACACGCCCGTGTGCACGTTGTGTGCACAGGCAGAAAACGCACACACACGCCCGTGTGTCCGCAGACACACGCCCGTGTGCATGCTTTTTCAAAGAAATTACCCAGAATTCCAGTAGCTTGCACGGTTGAGTGCACGACCGACGCACAGTCTCGTGCACCCAGGCACACGCCCGTGTGCCTTAGCCACACACGCCCGTGTGTGAGGGCCTGCACGCCCGTGTGTTTTGCCCACACGCCCGTGCACTTGCTAATTTCCAGAAAATGATTATTAATTGAGAAATAAAGCATGGGTATTCAGATTAAAGGCATAAATACTTCAGATAAGCATCAGATAAGCCTGAATTCAGACAATGAGTTGCATATGCATATCATGACATAACATGCAGCATGAGGGAGGATCAAGGGGATTCGAATTTAGCAGTATTCAGTATTCAGAACCCGATGTACGGGTAAGAGTAAGGGTGAATACGAGGGGGCATCTGTGGGATTCAGCCTTTTGACACCAGTCAGGACGCTCAGCAGTATTTCAGTTTCAGCTTCTGACACCAGTCAGGATGCTCAGTATTTTAGCAGCACAGTATTCAGATTCAGCTCTTGACACCAGTCAGATCGAAGCAGTACAGTATTCAGATTCAGTTTTTTAGCCAGTAGCTAGACTGTTCAGCCCACATGGCCAGGATGTCGAATCCCTGTGTTCACCAGTCTGATCAGCACAGTGAGTACCTGCGGGTACAGAGAGGTATTCAGATGCATGCATCCATCAGTATTATCAGTTTGCATGGCATGACATACATAGCATGACATGAATAAATACGATATCAATAAAGATTGTGAATGATATTCAGAAATCAGTTTTCAGATTCCAGCAAGCGCATAGATGTATGAATAGGGTCGAGGCCCAGGTATGTGTGTTTATTGTGATTGTTTGTGCTTGCTTGGGTATTGAGGGAAGTAAAGAGCGCTTACTGGGTGATCTTTGTCACTCATCCCCCTCCTTCTTCCATCTTTTTCAGGTGTTCGTGCTGGGTTCGAAGAGCGGGTGGTTCGAGGCTGATAGGAGAGGGCCCACACCGCTGTTTTGAGTTTGTACAGCTTTTCAGTTTTGGACCTATGTGGTCACTTGTATATTCTGTATGTGTTTTCAGATGTATAAACAATGTACAGAACAGTTTATGTATGTATATATGAAAAGGACAAGATGGGTCCATGATGTAATTCAGTTTTATATGTGTATTTACGCTTCCGCATTGTATAGATGATTTCAGGTTTTCAGTCTTTTCCGTGGGATTCCCGTCGCGGGTACCCGGGTTTTCAGATTATTAAATAAAATCTCCCCGTAGTTTTCAGCAGCAGGGGTACTCGTGGCGGCGGGTCCTACAGTGCACCTTGCATGCACGCCCGTGCGTGGCTTAGTATATAAGTGAGCCGAGAGTTAAGTCATTCTTTTCTCACCCATTTTCATTTCAGCCAAGTTTCTCTCTTCATTTTCAGTTCCTCCCATTCCTAGAAAGGAAATCCAGCAGCAAGTAGCTCCTAATCAAGTTAGAGAGCGAAAGGAATAGTTTGAAAGTTAGCTTTCAGAAGCATGGCGCGAGGTAAGTGTTCTTTCACTTCTTCTCGCAATTTCCCAGCATGTTTGATGAGTTGTGGTGCTTGGATGAATGTTATACATGTTATATGATGATGGTTGATGTGTGAAATGTTGATTTTTGGCCATCCTTGATCCATGCATGTTGGTTGATTATGTTTTAGTGAGAGAAATTGATATGCTTCCATGGTAGAATCCATATGGCTTGATGCATGTCGAAGGGGGTGCTTGGATTATGTTGTTTGTGGTGCTGGGAATGTGTAATTGAAGTGTTATTGCAATTGAATGTGAATTGGTATGAGTTTAAGGCAATTTCCAGGCGGTGCTCTTGTTGAAGAACAAGACGCACGACCGTGCGCCTGCCTGGCACGGCTGTGGGCCTTTGTTTTTCCAGATGCATGCCCGTGCGCACGCTGTGTGCACGGCCAGATTTCCAGACGCATGCCCGTGCTTCTTGAGGAGCACGCCCGTGCGTAAGCATTTTCAGTGAGATGAACAGTAAATTCCAGTAGCTTGCACGACCAGACGCACGACCAGCGCACGGCCCCGTGCACCCAGGCGCACGCCCATGAGCCTTGGGCATGCACGCCCGTGAGTGAGCCATGCACGCCCGTGCATCAGCAGATTTTCAGAAAAATGTTATAAATTGATTTATAAAGCCTGGGAAATTTATTAAAAGGCTAAATTGCATCAGATATGCATCAGATAAGCATGAATTCAAATAATGAGGCTGCATATGCATACCATAGCATGACATGCAGCATGAGAAAGGATCAGGGGATCCGAATTCAGCAGTATTCAGTGTTCAGAACCTGATGTACGGGTAAGAGTGAGGGTGAACACGAGGGGGCATCTGTGGGATTTAGCTTTCTGACACCAGTCAGAATGTTCAGCAGTATTCAGATTCAGCTTTCTGACACCAGTCAGATTGTCCAGTATTTCAAATATTAGCCTTCTGACACCAGTCAGATCGTTCAGCAGTATATTCAACTTTCTAGCCATTAGCTAGACTGTTCAGCCCACATAGCCAGGATGTCGAATCCCTGGGTTCACCGAGTCTGATCAGCACAGCTGTAGCATCCCAGGTTAGAAAGCCCTTGGGGAAAGAGTTTCAGGGTTAGAATCAAGATTCGGAAATAGATTGGGAGTCCAGTAAAGTTCAGGAGTGAGTTAGTAAGTTTCCAGAGCTTTGTGGCTTTCGTATGAATCTTTTCGAAAGGATTCGATCGTACGAATGCGCGGGCAATGAATTAAGTTCATTTTCCCTTGTGCACGCCCGTGCGTGGCCTAGTATTTAAGTGAGAGCCGTGAGCTTTAGTTTCTTTTCTCACCCATTTGCATTTCAGCCAAGCTTCTCTCTTCATTTTCAGTTCCTCCTATCATTAGAGAAGAGAACCAGCAGCAAATAGCTCCCAATCCGATTAGAGAGCAAAGAGATTAGTTGTTCGGAAGCTAGTTTTCAGAAGCATGGAGAGCGGTAAGTGTTCTTTCACTTCTCCTCGCATTTCCTAGCTTTCCTTGCTGAATTTTGATGTTTGAAATGCTGATGATGTTGATGCATGTTTGTATGGTGAGATTGATGCCTTGAGATGATCAATTTGCTATCTTTAATCCATGCATGCAAGCTTGATCATGTTAGTGAGAGAAATCAAGAAGCTTTCATGGTGGAATGTTGGATGATTGATGCATGTGAGATATGATGCTTGAATTGTGTTGTATGAAGTGCTGGAAATGCATGTTTGAAGTGTTATTACAATTAAATGTGAATTGATATGAGTTAAGGCAAGTTTTTCCGGCGGTGCTCTTGTTGAAGAACAAGACGCACGGCCGTGCGCCTGCATGGCACAGCCGTGTGCCTTTGTTTCTCCAGGACGCACGCCCGTGCTCACGCTGTGTGCACGGCCAGATTTCCAGACGCACGCCCGTGCATCCTGTGGTGCACGCCCGTGCGTAAGCATTTTCAGTGAAGGTGAATAGTGAATTCCAGTAGCTTGCACGACCAGGCGCACGACCAGTGCATGGTCCCGTGCATCTGGGCGCACGCCCGTGCGTCCATGACCTGCACGACCGTGTGTTAGCCATGCACGTCCGTGCACTTACCTTGCACGCCCGTGCATCAGCAGATTTTCAGAAAATGATTATTTATTGATTAATTGAGCATGCGAATTCAGAATAAAGGCTAAATTGCTTCAGATAAGCATGCATTCAGATAATAAGCTGCATATGCATATCATGGCATGACATGTAGCTTCAGAAAGGATCACGGGGATCCGAATTCAGTAGTATTCAGTATTCAGAACCTGATGTACGGGTAAGAGTAAGGGTGAATACGAGGGGGCATCTGTGGGATTCAGCCTTCTGACACCAGTCAGAACGCTCAGCAGTATTTCAGTTTCAGCTTCTGACACCAGTCAGGATGCTCAGTATTTCAGCAGCACAGTATTCAGATTCAGCTTCTGACACTAGTCAGAATGCTCAGCAGTGTTTCAGATTCAACTTTCTAGCTAGTAGCTAGACTGTTTAGCCCACATGGCCAGGATGCCGAATCCCTGTGTTCACCAGTCTGATCAGCACAGTAGGTACCTGCGGGTACAGAGAGGTATTCAGATGCATGCATCCATCAGTATTTTCAGTTAGCATGGCATGACATACATATCATGACATGAATAAATATGATATCAGTAATGATTGTGAATGATATTCAGAAATCAGTTTTCAGATTCCAGCAAGCGCATAGATGTATGAATAGGGCCGAGGCCCAAGTATGTTTGATTATTGTGTTTGTTGATTGTGCTTGCTTGGGTAGAGGGAAGTAAGGAGCGCTTATTGGGTGATCTTTATCACTCATCCCCCTCATTCTTCCAACCTTTTCAGGTGTTCGTGCTGGCTTTGAGGAGCGGGTGGTTCGAGGCTAGCAGGAGAGGGCCCACACCACTGTTTTGAGTTTGTACAGTTTTCAGTTTTGGACCTGTGTGGTCATATGTATATTTGTATGTATTTTCGATGTATCAACAATGTACAGAACAGTTTATGTATATATGAAAAGGCCGTTATGGGCCCATGATGTATTTCAGCAGTTAATTGTGTATTTACGCTTCCGCATTGTATAGCAGGTAGTAGTTTCAGTTTTATTTTCGTGGGATTCCCGTCGCGGGTACCCGGGTTTTCGGTTTATTAAATAAAAGTCCTCTCAGTTTACAGCAGCAGGGGTACTCGTGGCGGCGGGTCCTACAACAGCAGGTACCTTCGGATACATAAAGATATTCAGATGCATGCATCCATCAGTATTTTCAGTAGAATGGCATGACATACACATCATGACATGAATAAATATGATATCAGTAAATGAATGTGATTCAGATTTCCAGTAATCAGTTTTCAGATACCAGCAAGCGCATAGATGTATGAATAGGGCCGAGGCCCAGGTATGTTTGATTATCGTGATTGTTGTGTGTGCTTGCTTGGGTTGAGGGAAGTAAGGAGCGCTTACTGGGTGATCTTTATCACTCATCCCCCTCTTTCTTCCATCCTTTTCAAGTGTTCGTGCTGTTGCCGATGAACGGGTGGATCGAGGCTAGCGGGAGAGGGCCCACACCCTAGTTTTGAGTATGTATAGTTTTCAGTTGTGGACCTGATGGGTCACATGTATAAGTTGCATGTATCTTTTGTATATTTTCAGATGTATCCAGTGTACAGAACAGTATATATATATATGAAATGGCCAGTATGGGCCCATGATGTATTTCCTTTAATGATGTTTTACGCTTCCGTATTTGTATCCAGAATGTATAGCAGGTTCAGGGTTTTAAATTTTTTTCCGTAGGATTCCCGTCGCGGGTACCAGAGTTTTCAGGTTTTTAATAAAAGCTCCCCAGTATTCAGCAGCAGGGGTACTCGTGGCGGCGGGTCACTACAATTGCAGCCAAAAGCAAGTTTAAATCTCCAACAACCAACCTCCCACGATCATCGAACAATAACCAAAGAAAGGTAGAAAAATGAAGCTAAAATGTTGCAAGAAAACAAACCTCAAGCATAAAGGATTCGTCCACCAACTTGAGGGTGAACCAAGGATAAAAGAAATTTCACCGCCAAGGTTCTTCTACCACCAAATTCCTTCTTGCAAATGGAAATTTGGATAAAGGAAATATGCATTCACATGAGCCAACCAAGCATCATGGAATTCAAGAAAGCAAAAGCCTATTTAATTTTTCATTTCATCAAAAAAGCTTCTTTTACAATGAGTTTGGTTTGCCTTTTATAGGCAATATACAACTTTGGTTAAACTAACCCTAGTTAACTTAAATACAATTTAAATGAAATAAAAAAAACATAAAAAATACAAATTATATTAGTTTCCTAAATCTAGTTAAAATACATAATTTAAATATAAACATATTTTAAAATACCATAATTTGCATGCCTGTAACTTCATGTAATTTTTCTTCGATTGAATTGACCTTGATTCTAATTTTTCGATTTGAGTATTCGATCTGAATTGATTATTTGAATTCGATCCAAAGAGTCATTGACACTCGAATCCATATTGAAAGTCATCAAGAACTCAAAATCTTCAAGGAGAATGCATTGGATAAATTCTGGAATAAAAAAGCATGCAAATTGGCTTGAAAAATGCTGAAACTGGAATTTGCGGCAGAATGCACGCACTGCGGCATTATGCCGCGGCACAAGCATGCTGCGTGCAGGGGCGCACGCACTGTGCACAAGTGTGCGCAGCGCACGCTTGCTTGAGCTGCAAGGCAGCGTGCAGTGCTGCTACTTGGGTGCACAGCGCGGGTCTTCTTGCGGCCTTTCTTTCTTCGCTTGTTTTCGGCTCGATTCACATCCGAATTGAGTTCTGTTTTTTCCTTTGGCTTCGTATGGAGTCTCTTGATAAATAAGGATGCCTTTGATTGCCAAAAATAATGTTGGTGATGCTGGAGATTCATTCGAACGTGTGACTCAAACCTACACTTAATTGTCTCATTTGTCAAGATATTTTCAAAATTGACATGCTTGGCTCAAGTCCTCCATTTCAAAGGCATAATTGGTCTTCCTTAGTTGCCTTGAACTAGATGAGTGCTACTTCGATATTGATCAACATCTTTCCAAATTGTGGAACTAAAAGTTTTATGAGCATCTGCAAAGCTTCCACACTTAGCATACGTATCAATAAGTGCATTTGTGACAAATGGATCAAACTCCAGACCTAGCTTAATCAGGTGGCTATGAAACTGTTGACAATGTTGGAGACTCACTAGGTTACTAGCTGCTGATATTAGGGCAGCAAAAGTAAATTCATTAGGTCTTTGTCTCGATAGTTATAGTTCTAAGTAGAGTTTGAGAACCTCTTCATTT
Organism: Anacardium occidentale; assembly: GCA_026122585.1. Classification (NCBI taxonomy): domain Eukaryota; kingdom Viridiplantae; phylum Streptophyta; class Magnoliopsida; order Sapindales; family Anacardiaceae; genus Anacardium; species Anacardium occidentale. The sequence goes on from JAJEJH010001696.1 coordinate 12,416, forward strand.
TCTAACTGTTGGGTAACCAAAAAGCATCGCATTCCACACAACAATCTCTTTCTCATTCATCTCCTCAAATATCATTCTTGCCTCTTTAATACAAGAACAATTGGAATAAACATCTATTAGAGAACTTCCAGTAAAAAGGTCTAAAAGACTCCACACTTGATGATGAGACCATGAATTTGTCTGCTCAATACCAAGGTAGACAATGCAGCCGATAAACCAAGGATGCTAACAAATGTCAAAAGGCTCGGGGGCCCAACATGAAGCCTCATCTCATGGAAAAGATCCAATGCTTCTGACAGCTTCTCTTGTTTTAAGTATCCTTCAAACATTGCATTGTAAGAGACCACATTGCAATCATCTATAAGATCGAAAACTCCTCTTGCATCACTCAAGGAATCAAATGTTGCATAAATATCAATCAAACCAATTTTAACAAAATTTTCTACCTCAAGATTGGTCTTGATGGAGTAAGCATGCACTTGTCTTCCCTGCTCTAATGCAACAAGGGAACCACATGAGGTGAGAACACTTGTGCAAGCAAAGTTATCAGGTTTCCAGCCTGATCTTGTCATTTCTGAAAACAGTTTCATGGCTTCCCTATCAAATGAATTCTACATGTACCTGACAATCATTGTGGTCCATGAAATAACATTCTTAGCTACCATCTCATCAAAAAGCCTCCTAGCATTTTTCACCTTTCTGCACTTTGTGTAAAAATCTATCAGCACGATAACCACCGAAACATCCATTTCTGTTCCTGTCCTCAACACATGAGCATGAATTTGCCTCCCACCAAGTACAAATTCAAGCATTGTGCAAGCACTTAACATACTTGACAACACATATCTATCAGGAACAACGTCAGTCTCTCTCATTTCACTAAACAACTTCAATGACACGTCACTTCTCCCACTTTTCACGTACCCACTTATAATTGTAGTCCAAGTAACAGAACTTTTCACCATTAAACCATCAAAAACCATTTTTGCATCATCTATACTCCCATTCTTTGCATAAAAATCAACCAAGAAGTACCCACATAAACATCTTGATCAAAGCCACTCTTAACAACAAAACCATGAATTTGCTCACTGTAGGACCCGCCGCCACGAGTACCCCTGACCGCCTGAATCCCGAGGGGACATTTATTAAATAAACCGAAAACCCGGGTACCCGCGACGGGAATCCTACGAAAAACCAAAATACAACTATACAATGCGGAAGCGTAACTGAAATACATCATATATATATATATATATATAAGTTTCTGTACAATGGGCCCCACGGCCTATACACATATACATATACATTGTTCCTGTACAACTGGATACAAAAGATATATACATGACCACACGGGTCCAAAACTGCTGTACATGCGATCGATATGTGTGTGCGTGCCCTCTCCGTCAGCCTCGGTCCAACCGCTCCTCAGCCACAGCACGAACACCTGAAAGGATGGAAGAAGGAGGGGGATGAGTGATAAAGATCACCCAGTAAGCGCTCCTTACTTCCCTCAATACCCAAGCAAGCACAAGCAATCACAATAATCAAACATACCTGGGCCTCGGCCCTATTCATACATCTATGCGCTTGCTGGAATCTGAAACTGATAATCTGAATTTATATCCATTCACTGATACCATATTTATCCATGTCATGATATGTATGTCATGTCATGCTACTGAATATACTGTGGATGCATCATCTGAATAACTGAATGTACCCGAAGGTACCTGCTATGCTGATCAGACTGGGTGAAACACAGGGATTCGGCACCTTGGCCATGTGGGCTGAACAGTCTAGCTAACGGCTAGAAAGCTGAATAATAATAAATGTTGGACGATCTGACTGGTGTCAGAAGGCTGATGCTGAATGCTACTGAACATTCTGACTGGTGTCAGAAAGCTGAATCCCACAGATGCCCCCTCGTGTTTACCCTAATACTCTCACCCGTACATCGGGTTCTGAATACTGTTGAATTCAGATCCCCTTGATCCTTTCTGAAACTACATGCCATGCTATGATATGTACATGCAGTTTATTATCTGAATACATGCTTATCTGATGCTTATCTGAAGCCATACTGCTTTTATTCTGAATTCCCATGTTTAATAATTAAATAATTAATCAATTTCTGAAAATAGGCTGATGCACGGTCGTACATGCAAAGTGCACGGGCGTGCATGACTACCGCACGGTCGTGCAGGTCAAGGACGCACGGGCGTGCACCCTGACGCACGGGACCGTGCGCTGGTCGTGCGCCTGGTCGTGCTAGCTGCTGGAAATCACTATTTATCATCCCTGAAATGCCTTACGCACGGGTGTGCTCATGCGACTGCACAGGCGTGCGTCTGGAAATCAAACCGTGCACGGGTCGTGTGCACGGGCGTGCCTCCTGGAGAACCAAAGGCTCACGGCCGTGCTAAGCAAGCGCACGGCCGTGCGTCTTGTTCTTCAACAAGAGCACCGTCGGATAATGCACAAAATGGCCAACTAAAACACATCCAATTGCAATGAAACTTCAACCACATGTTCTCAACATCCCAAATAACACAAATCAAGCATCATATATCGCATGCATCATCAATCATAGGATCTACCATGAAAACATCTCCTTTCTCTCTCCAAAGCCATACATACACACATGCAAAGGTTCAAGCATGGAAATTTGTCATCCCATTCAACATGCAATCACATATAGCCATTATCCACATGCATCAACATACAAAGAACACATCCATGGCATCAAAGAGCACAAAGCAAGCCGGGAAGCTTCAAAGAAAAGGTAAGGAACACTTACCTCTCTCCATGCTTTGGAAAAACTTGCAAAATCTCAATCTCTTGGCTCTCTAATCGGGTTGGGAGCAACCGGTGACTGGACTTCTTCCCTAAGATTGGGAGCTGCAAGTGGAAGAGAGAAATCTTGGCTAAAGAGAAAGCTTGGGTGAGAAAAATGAACTTAATGCACTCGGCCCACTTAAATACTATGCCATGCACGGGCGGGCACCAATGATGCACGGTCGTGCACAAGGGAAAATAAGCTTTACTTATTTCCCGCGTATTCTCACACTCGAATCCTTCCGAAAGGATTCCAACGAAAGCCACAAAGCTCCGAAAACTTACTAACTCACCCCTGAGCTTATCTAGACTCCCAATCTATTCCTGAATCCCGATTCTAACCCCGAAACTCTTCCCCTAAGGACATTCTAACCTGGGATGCTACACTCACCCAAATCATTGCCCCCACAGCCCCCACTCATCTGTGTGCAGGCACGCACAACACTTGCCAGAATATACTCATTTGGCCGCCCATCACAACTCTTTAAGAAACCGATAGACACTATCAAAGCTTTTTCATGATACCCTGATTGAGTATACATAGAAACCATGGAAGACCAAGAAACCAAATTCCTCTCACATATTTTATCAAACAAATTACAAACATAACCAAAATTTTTCTGTTTTGAATACTTAAGCAACATAAGGTTCCCAAGAAACGTATCAGACTGCAACCCGTTAACAACAACTTGAGAGTGAACCTGTTCACAGCACAGATTACGGTCACAATTCTCTGTTAAGTGGAGTTGTAAGAGGTGAGCTAAAATGCGCCGTTTTCTACGATATTGAAGAGATGGGTGGTTTTGCTTGGCGAAGTTGGAAAAGCCAAAGGATCGATTGAATGTAATTGCATTACAACGTTGTTTTAGATAGTGAGTTAAGTGAAGCATCTCTTCTTCATTTTCAAATTTTGCCGCAAACTTTAATGGCCATTTACTGGTTCGCAACCATGGTCATTGTTTGTAAGAAAGCTATCAGAAATTGGGCCCAGCCTAAGATTAAAACTTGGGTTGCTGTTTTTGGGTTGTGACTGAGCTATATCTTTTAGGACTCGGGTTTTAGATTGAAAAAGCATATTATAACAAGATGTATGGAGGCTAAGAGTGAATTTGAATCGAATCAAACTCAAACAAAATTCAATTTACATTCAACTTAAATACAGAACGATCAGCTCGAAAACAAAGCTTGTTCAAATTATTCAACAGAAAAAAAAATTATTAAACAAAAATAAAAATTGTACAAATCTATAAAAATCACCGAAGAAGAATAATCATTCAAATTCTAAATAATTGTCAGATAAAAAGAAGAAGAAAAATCATTGGTAAGACGAGCTTCGCTGCAATGACATTAATATGACAAAAAAATTTGAAATGAGTTAAGTTCGAAACATAATTTTTTCAACTTAACATAGATCGTTCAAATTGAACAATAACTTAAACTGAAATGGCATGTATAGCATATTCTCTTTGGTCATATTCTTTATGTATTTTCCTGAGATTGAATTAGAAATCAAGTCAATATTGTTGTGTTTATATTCCCAACTCCATTAAATTATTTAGCACCTAACACTTGGCATATTTTTCAATTATCCAGGGGGGATATATAATGTTTATCAATATATGACAAGCAAAAGAAATGCTACCAAAGTTTGGGCAAAGTCAATTACTTAATTAATTTCCACCCTCTAGTTTGTCTAAAATATCATTTTTCCCCCTTGTGTGAAAGCTACGGTGATCATCCCTATTAATCCTAAGTTGTTAACTAATCTATATACCAACTTAAAACATAATACTTCTTCTTATTCTCTGTCAATCAAAAAAAAAACAAAAAAACAAAAAAACTAAACTAAAGATGGTTTTAAGTTGAACTGATTCATAGTTGACTTAGTGTTTGACCCAAATGACTTAAGCTTGATGGAATTGTCCATATTCGAAGTCAAGTTGACTTGAATCCAACCCTAAACATGAGCTTGCTTGTATTGTGTTAATGGTTAGGTTTGAGGCTACATCTCTTGTGCAATTATGTCACCCTTATACGTCAATCTATTAACAAAATAATGGAAAAATTGGGCCAATACCTATTTTATTCAAATTTGAGAAGTATCTTTTGCCTTCTTCATACATAATCCAATCCACTCATATTTAATTTGAAATTGAAAATGAGTTTGATTGAAAACGATATGATTCTCGCACACTTGTTAATTTACTATAAACCATAATTAATCCTCAATTAAGAATTCAACCGAAGCCAAGTAGGGCATGTATAAAAAAAGAAAATAAATTATATGATACGAAAAGTTAAGCTTTCAATTAAAATTTTCATTGGTGATTTGACTATCATGGATTCAATAATGTGTTATTATGAGTTGGCTACTTAAAGTTTTAAATAACAACACATTGCCCCTTATAGAAATAACGTAAATAACCTTATTGCTAAGTTTTTTTTTTTTGGAAAAATAAACAACAAATAGTCGATTAACTCAAAGAAAAAGAGGGTTAATATTAATTTTTCATTCTTAAAGAAAATTATTTAATTGATAAAACTTTAGAGGGGTTATAGTTAATAGCTTTTTTGTTATTTCAACGAACCTTAGGGGTTTAAGGGTCTTTTTGAATCTTCAAAACTGTATATTAGATCCCACGAACCGTTTCCTGAAACAAACAAAAAATCAGTGGTCTACTTTGTTGGTGGACGGAAGAAACAAAGTCATAACCTAGAGGCTCTCTCCAAATTTCTAGTAACAAATTATAAATAATTCCAAAAGTCTAAGTGTAGAAGACTTAATCAACCTTTTTTTTTTTCAGTAAAAAGAGAAAACTTAAATAAATTATTAGTCATCAATAATTAAAACTTTTTAAAGAATTCTTTTGAAGAAATTTTTTAATTAGTATTTTATTCCAAAAGTACAATAAAACTATAAAGGAGCTAAGCTTGAGTTCACATTTTGACTGAAGCATAATATCAATTCATCTTTAAAAGTTTAAAATATTATACTTACATCATAAAATCTTACTCATTGACTGTAAATATAACGGTAAACAATAAATATATAAATTATAAGATTTAACTATAAAGTTTTTATAAAACTCGAGTTAGTTGTTGTAGCATCCCAGGTTAGAATGCCCTTAGGGGAAGAGTTTCGGGGTTAGAATCGAGATTCAGGAATAGATTGGGAGTCTAGATAAGTTCAGGGGTGAGTTAGTAAGTTTTTAGAGCTTTGTGGCTTTCGTTAGAATCCTTTCAGAAGGATTCGAATGTGGGAATGCGCGGGAAATAAGTAAAGCTTATTTTCCCTTGTGCACGACCGTGCATCATTTGTGCACGCCCGTGCATGGCATAGTATTTAAGTGGGCCGAGTGCATTAAGTTCATTTTTCTCACCTAAGCTTTCTCTTTAGCCAAGATTTCTCTCTTCCACTTGCAGCTCCCAATCTTAGGGAAGAAGTCCAGCCACCGGTTGCTCCCAACCCGATTAGAGAGCCAAGAGATTGAGATTTTGCAAGTTTTTCCAAAGCATGGAGAGAGGTAAGTGTTCCTTACCTTTTCTTTGAAGCTTCCCGGCTTGCTTTGTGCTCTTTGATGCCATGGATGTGTTCTTTGTATGTTGATGCATGTGGATAATGGCTATATGTGATTGCATGTTGAATGGGATGACAAATTTCCATGCTTGAACCTTTGCATGTGTGTATGTATGGCTTTGGAGAGAGAAAGGAGATGTTTTCATGGTAGATCCTATGATTGATGATGCATGCGATATATGATGCTTGATTTGTGTTATTTGGGATGTTGAGAACATGTGGTTGAAGTTTCATTGCAATTGGATGTGTTTTAGTTGGCCATTTTGTGCATTATCCGACGGTGCTCTTGTTGAAGAACAAGACGCACGGCCGTGCGCTTGCTTAGCACGGCCGTGAGCCTTTGGTTCTCCAGGAGGCACGCCCGTGCACACGACCCGTGCACGGTTTGATTTCCAGACGCACGCCTGTGCAGTCGCATGAGCACACCCGTGCGTAAGGCATTTCAGGGATGATAAATAGTGATTTCC
>JAJEJH010001697.1:0-19294 GCA_026122585.1 Anacardium occidentale
TCAGTCTAACCCCAAAACTCTACCCCTAAGGGCTTTTCTAAAACCTGGGATGTTACAATCTATAGTCCTCGACTTACATGCATGCTATCATACTATAGTAAGCTCCACTCTAAGGCTACTTACTAAGAACAATAAGTGTGTAAGGTTGCTCTATAGGTTCCCCATTGTATTAGTCATAAGAAAATTTTGTAATTGGTTTACCTTATATATTAAAAAAACATATAAATACTATACTCTGAAAACCATGTGTAGAAATATAATAATTGAACACATGAATATAAACTTTGTTTCTAGAACTCACGTGACTCATGTCTAGATCTTCACGTGAAATGCAATATGTAGGTGAATATGCTCTAATATTATGCATAAAAAGCTAATTGCTTTCTACTCTTTATTGCTATTATGCTTCCCTTTTCTTTCTTTTTTAAATTATCATTTCTGTTTCTGATATCAAACTTTTTATTTCTTTCTATACTAAGTTCTCTTACTTTACATAGTTTTCAACTTAAAACTGTATTCAAGTACTTAGTACATCCCTTCATATAACAAACTTTATATCATGCCAATTATATATACCATATATATTAAAAGTATATTTATATATATCATAAATTAAGTTACAAACAACTCATTAATGAAACAACATGTTTAAGGTCGAATGAGCACTTTCTATACACCCAGGATTTCTTCAATTTAACATTATATATTATCCTTGAACATGTATTAAAGCATACTTTTATATAAGGATTTAACCAATAATCAAAGCATGGTAAATTTTTAAACATAGCATAATCTACATCATACATGCATGTCACAATTTCATAGCCTTCCAACATTAATTCAATTGAATTACACTCTTGAATATTTGAATTGCAACATATACATATCAATTTCACAAAACTATAATTATCATCAAACCCTAATTTTATTAAAATTGGGATAAATATTCTACGAGTATAATTTACTTACCTTAAGCTTTGATTAATCTTGTTCTCTTTCATTTCACCACTGTTTTTACTTTTTTTCACCTAAATCACCATTAAAGAATATGAGTTCATGAATCTATGCACAATTCTATCAAATTTCTTTGAAATTTTTATCTTAGTTAAGAAGATTAACTAATTTCCTTTACTTTTCTTTAAAAAATTTATTGGAAACTCCATGGAATGCCTTGAATTAACTTCAAAATGAAGCAAAAATGGTGAGAATAAGACAGTGAGAATTTGGTCATGAGAGGAAGAAGACATACCAAATTAATGCATTTTTATCTCTTGCATTTAATATGTAACTTTTAAATGACCAAAATGCCTTTGTCTTTATTTAATTTCAATAAAATCATAAGCCATTCTTGTAATTTTAATTAACTATAAAGGTTAAAAAAGGAAAAGTCATATTGGTTTTGCTTTAAAATATAAAAAAAATAACTTTTTTTATCAAAGTTATCATTTTACCCCTTATCTTTTGCAAAAATAATATTTACGTCCTCTTTACCGTTTCCCAAAATAATATTGCCAAACATGTAAAATATTTTATGTCCTTTTATTTTAACCTTATTTTGACTTCTAATTCTTTGTAAAATGACTATTTTGCCCCTATTTAAAATTATTGGTCAATTAAACTCACTTAAGGCTTAATACCCTTTTTAGTCATTTTTCTTTCATGTTTTCAACTATAACTAACTACTAAAGGGCATAAATGATATTGTTAAACACACTTGATATCGAATATTACAATAGAAATTTTAATGACACTCTTTATCTATAAGTGTATATGTTTACACATATGCCAAAGTAAATGTCATTAAATTAATAGAACCATGGTAAAAAGATCAATATGCAACTTGATCGTGAGGATTTTATGAACACGTATGATAGCTAATCTAAAAATTCATAGCCTTAGTATTATTTTAATCAAGAGCACAAATAATACAATAATACTATCGTAGTGTTGAATGACTCTACCAAAAGATAGAAATAGATTTCACATGTTAAGGTTATTAGTATCAACCTAGCGTAACACATAGGTGTATGTTGAATACATGTTTATTAAACTAGCCTACTTGAGGATTTCACATAAATGGTAATTGTAATTTTTGCGGAACATATCCTGTAATGGATAATAGTTTCCATGATCTTTTAACTTAAGATCACCAAAGCGTCGTGTGCTTCAATTGGCATAGTTTAACACTAGTTTAATGTAGTTTTATTTTTAAGACTATCAATAATGTAGTCATTGGGTTATAGTAGATCAATACAAGATTCATTACTCTCAGGTATGCAAGTAAATATCTCACAAGTAGTTTTGTTATGGCAATATACTAAATTTTACAGCCATAATAGGAATGGATTTGTACTCGAATTCGGTCATTGCTTAAATAACCAAACAATAATATCAAGGATGATTTTAGGTAGACACTACTTATGTGTCTCAACCTTAATGAAATATCGATTGATGAAAGAAATCAAATGTATAGTAATCGTACCACTAAAGGGTTATAATAAGTTTTTCATTGATTCGTTTTCATTTGGTTAACATTAATGTCTTACTAGAGGTTGTACATGGTCTATGAATAAAGGGTTGATTAATTATAGATTAAACACAAATTTAGTCACTATCAACATGATAAAGAACCTATATTCACACACATTAGGGGGTTGATAACCATGATTAAATTTATTATATATAGAATAAATCATACTTAAATATTATGATTTCGAGTTTTGTTAATAAGTGACATAGATCTAATCACATCATAATGGATGTCTTACTCACTGTTGGACCTAAGTGTGATGGATTAAAACTTTAGGAGCCATACAATAATAATCGAAAGTTATCGAAATATAATTCATAAGAGTTTGACCTATGGTTGGAATTCTATAAAAATTCAACTCATTCTCTATTTGTGAGTGAGTTGCCCACCCTAGTTTTAGAGGGAAAATTTTCTTTAAAAATTTTATCCAAAATTTTTCTTTTAATTTGTTCACCGAAATTGCAATCTAGCAATTGCAAGAGCCTCTTAACAACCTTAATCAACGTATTGATTTTGTTGCTACTTGTGTATGGATGAGTAGAGGCCTTATGTCATTGTAAGGAGTTGTGGAAGTGCAAAAATGCATTCAGGGTAGAATCTTGTACGGTAAAGCCTCTAATTATAGGCATGATATGTTAAACTCACTTGTATAACACCTTGAAATTATTATTTTAATGTGTATTTTTTACTATCTTTTGTTGATTTAATGAGATTACAAACCCCTACAAATCGATCTACAATCAATCAATCATTTATTCGCATATCAAGATTCGCTTGTAACAAGACATTATGACCATCCAAATAATAAAGAGTTAGTGAAAAACAAGAACTTGTTAATGATTCGAATACCATGTAACCAAATCCTTTAATTAAGTGATTTCTCATCAAGATTGAGATTCAGAAGTCGTGTCTAGCTCATAATAATATTGATTTATTTTATTTGATTGCTTCAACACTGATTAGATAACGTTGAATTGAGCAACAACTTAGTCTCTGTAACCATAGATTTAATTAGTTGTTTCCATTCATAAAATGGACTTGAGATATCTTTTTTTGTATCTAAGAGTAATGAATCCTTTATAAATCCATTGTAGCCTCTTATTGGATTTGGTGCTCTAGAGCCAATCATAGTGGCCAATACACATAATGTCAACTAGAGTTTTTGTTATATAAAGAAACCTAAAATACAATGAAACCCATAACTTAAATTTTCTGATCTCACCCAAATGGAAACACCTATTCTAACCTTCAGCCTTGCACATTTCGTACGAAACGAACTTTTTACATCTCCTATCTCCTTTCTACAATCATCATGTTTGGAATGATCATTGGAACAACTTGTTCCTCGTTAGAACACTATTGTACTTCTAGTATGAACAACAAAATATTTTGTAAAACAATTTTTCTTCTTTTCCATGATGCCTAGAATAGTCGTTCTTTTTTTTAAACAACCTTCTACGACTTTGTCATCTAGAAAAGCTAGTTCGTTTGTGATGGAAAACTCGTTCCATTAATCTTGAAACTTTAAGTAAACAATTCATTGAATATGAACCATATTTTTAACAATTTCATGTGCAATATCCAAGGTTGTGGTATATAACTCATGACTGTTTGTAAATGATTAGCTTTGATAGCATACTAAATAAGCTTTTGCTTACAAGAAAGGGGTTGGTGCCCAACTTTCTATCAAATGATTAGAATAAATATTGATTCCAATACTTTGCTTTTTTTTATTCCTCTAGGATTTCACTTTTTCCCCTAAAGATTTGGCAAAATGAATGATAAAGGTGAAAGCTAATCAAACTTTCCCCTTAGACCCCAAAGGAAATAAAAAACAAAGAGATGAAAGATGATTACTCTTATTACAACTTTGTAAAAAGTAATTTGGTTAAATACAAAACACTTTTTATTTCAAATTAAAAGTGTTGGACAAAATAATAATAATAGTCTTGTAAGAACTTCTTTAATTAACTTGTAAGGACTACGTTTTGAATATAATTGGAATTATTTGTAAAATATTATCTCAATCCAATGTCATAAATCCAATAATAATAAGATATAATTCTTTTAAAACTAATATGAATAGATTCCAACAATTGAGGTACATGATGACAGGTTAAAAAATTATATTGAAAAAGTTAGAGTTTGAATAACAGAAAAATATTGTCTAATGATAAGATATTAAATAATTCGATTAATGACTAAACTCTAGACCGAAGAATATTATCAGATAGATATGAACATGGGGATCACACATCATACATGAAAGATGAAATCAATAAGGACAAAAAAAGAGTATAATGAAGAACGAATAAGAAAAAAACTAAAAAACATCAATTTCATTATAAAAAAAATGAAATTTATAATTAGACTCAGTAAACATGCATAAAACCTTTCTATGAACAAAATAAAACACCAAAACACGAGACAAGCAATAGAATCCCCAAGAAAAGAGTACAAATGGTATAAGAAGAGAATGACTGATTATAATTAGTTTTTTTTTTTTTCATATTTATTTTTGTTTAAATTTATTATCATTAGGGTATTTAACATAATTAAATTAAATTTATATGTTATCAAATTAAAATTAAAATTCATGTAATATTGATGTGATGTTTGAGTGATGAATACACATTCATATAGATGTTGGATCTTATTTAACTCAAATTTGATTATTAATTTAATTCAATTAAATACGAAACAAGTTTGTGTATCGAACAATTTGAGTTGTAATTTCAAAAATTTATGATCAAGTTTAAGTTTAACTTTGTGAATTTTATTCGAATTCTTTTAATTTTAAAAAATTATAACAAATAAACACCAACCCACTCATCATAGTAAATATGCATTACAAATATACACCCACTTACTAATTATTATTTATTTAAAAATATTAAAAAAATATTTATATTTTTAATAAATTTATAATAATTACAAATTATAAATACGTATTCAATCACCCACCACGTATACATTCATCTACTTGACATCATAAATACAAATTAAAAATTATTTTAACTAAATATAAACTAAACTAAGTTCAAACTTGAGTCTTAATTAAATAGGTTTATCCAATTTGAACCTAAGTTTGAACTCGTACTAAAATAAATTAAATTGGATTTAAATTTAACTCAATTCCAATTTTATTATTAATCATAGAATAGCATATTAATGAAAATAAAATCCCACTTTGGCCATTTAAATTCTGGTGTATAAGCTTATCTTGTATCAAAAAATAAACCTATCCGATGTTAAGGCCAAACCCAAAAATATTTTTAGGTAAAAATTTTGTCTCAGAATGATGCAGTTCTTAAATATATTCGATTTGAATTTAAATTTATTTCATCTTATTGGCAGACCCATGTATATAAGAGTAATATATGTTTATATATATATATATATATTGCAGTTGCTTTCAGTATTTGACGCAATGTTTTGTGTGTTTTGGTACGTAGAAAGCACCCACCGTACTTTGAATTATCAGCGCAATCTTGTCGGGAAAGGTGGGGGAACTTTGAGAAAAAAGGCTCCATCACATTTCAAAGCAATGACGCCGTTTACTCTCTTTATACTTTATTTATTTATTTCTCTCTTTCCCATTTAAATTAGGCCAAAGGACATTTTCCCACCCATAGTTTGAGGCGGGGACAAAGTCTCACCTGCTGAGTTTAGAAAATCCGAAATACCACCCATTGACTGTTAAATCTAATAGTCAACAGTAAGTCAAGGGACAAATTTGTTATTTTAGAGTTAAAATTTATAAAAATATAAAATAATATTTAAATATATATAAAAATATATTAAAAATTTTAAAAAAATTTTAAAAATTTTATAAAATTATAAAAAATAATTTAAATTTAAAAAATTAAAAGCCAGCCACCATCGCCGCGCCGGCGATGATGGCCGCATCAAATGGCACCAGGTGGCCGTTCCGGCCACCTGGTTCCAAGGGAGGCCAGATTTGGCCTTCGGAATCGACGGAGGAGGCCAGATTTGACCGCCTCCTCTTTTGGCGGAGACGGCCAGATTTGGCCTCCTCCGGCCAAGAAAAAGGCCGGAAACGGCTGGAGATTGTCGGCTTTGGCTCCAACGGCCGTTTCCGACCAAGGTTTCTGGCGGAGGTGGCCAGATCTGGCCTCCCTTGGAATCAGGTGGCCAGAACGGCCACCTGGTGCCATTTGATGCGGCCATCACCGCTGGTGCGGCGGCGACGGTGGCTGGCTTAATTTTTTAAATTTAAATTATTTTTTATAATTTTTTAAATTTTTTTATAATTTTTAATATATTTAAATATTATTTTTATTTTTATTATAAATTTTTATTAATAAGGATAGTTTTGTCATTTCATAAAATTGGTTAATGGAATTGGATGGAAATTGGATGAAGAGTGGGACTCTGGGCTTTTAAAACTCAACGGGTGGGACTTTGTCCCCGCCTCAAACTATGGGTGGGAAAATGTCCTTTGGCCTTTAAATTAAGTTGATGAGTGCTCGGCAATGGCATCTTTTTAGGTATTGAAAGCGATGTTCATGGGCTCCTATCCGCTCCCTCCCCTGTTCAAATTTTATGCAGCGTCCTACTTTCTTCTGCATCATCATTCAGTATCAGCATTGCACTATCTCTTTTAAAAATGCACTTCAACATTGTCTTTTATCTTTGTGGAGTCAGCTATTTTTCTTTTTTTTTTTTAATTTGTCCCAATTTCTTATTTAATATTATAGGCTACATTCACAATAATTTGACATATACATTCTCTCCAAAACCCTAGCCTCATAACAATAGGATTTTTTATCTATCATTTTAGTTTGATATCAGAGTAATATTTTGTTATATCAAATGAGACGCGATCTAAAATTTGTTTATATGAAAACAAAAGTATTAGTTTCGACATTTTTAACATTTTTAGTTTCGTTTTAAACATATTAAATAAAATTGATTTAGTGTTTAGTTATAAAACAAAAATAACTTTATTTTTATGCATATTAATACTATTTGCATGCATAATACACTATTTACAAGTATTGATTGTATGAGTTAACATAGTTTATGCTCGGTTAATACATGTGAACAATATATTACACACGTGATGTAAACAATGCATCACCTGTATGAATAATATCAATACATATAAAATTAATATATATATATATATATATTTTTATACTTAAAACCATATCAATTTGGTTTAAAGTATATACATTTAGATTTTTTTTTGTTAACATCTATTTATGTATAAAAATATTAATATTCTTGAAAAATAAAATGATAAGATGTCTTACAACCAAATGTCAACAAGGTCATCTATGATATATTAAAAAGAAAAAAAGATGCCATAGTTAAGACGTTTATGGTATCCAAGAAAGATTTCAGAAGGATAGTCAAAATCCCACCAGGTAAGCCATGATTGATGTTCCAATATTGACTTTTCAAAATAAAAAAAATCAGAAAATTGGATTCTTAACTCGTGAAACAAGGCAGACGTCAAATTTGAAAAGGTTACGACATTTTTATACAGGAAATAAAGAGTAATAATAGTTCACGTATAATTATTTATACAAAATTTCTTTTAAATTAAATACATATTATACTAATTCTAATAAATAATAGTTTGTATGTATAAAAACAAAGACAATAAACAGTGGCTTCTGGATACAAATACTTTGTTTTTGGTGGTGAATGGCTGGATTAAATAAATGAGGAGGTTTGGTTTAGTTCTGGTGTAATGTGAAAGTGTACAAGGCTAGTCGCCAAAAGTCGTTAATGGTTGTCCTCCAGTTTCAACTTTCACAATCAGGACTTCTTCCATAACCTACTACAACTTTACTACGCAGCGACATAATAGAGCCGCATTAAAAAAAAAAAAAAAAATCTGATAGGCATGGAATCTTCATTAGCAGACTCTCTTCATTCCAGGAAGTATCATGCCTGAGAAACATAAATTAATAGACATGGGTAATTCTGGTTTTGTTGTATCTCTTCTTGTCTTGTTTACATTCGCTGTTTTACACTCAGTTTGTGGAGACACAGAGCTGAGTGCTCTTTTAGAGGTAAAAGCGTCTTTGGACCCAGAAAACAAGCTGTTGATGTCTTGGACAGAGAATGGAGATCCATGTAGTGGTGAGTTCGAGGGAATAGGATGCAACGAGCAAAGGAAAGTGGCAAACATTTCGTTGCAGGGAAAGGGTTTAAGTGGCAAGTTATCGCCTGCTTTGTCAGGTCTCAAGTCTTTGTCTAGTCTGTACTTGCATTACAATAATTTGTCTGGAGAGATACCCAAAGAGATTTCCAGCCTCACACTCTTAACTGATTTGTATCTTGATGTCAATGATTTATCTGGGAGTATTCCTCCTGAGATTGGAAACATGACCAGCTTGCAAGGTTAGCTGTTGATAATAATATTGGTTCTCTATAATTCATTCTTTTTGTTGATATTTTCTGGATATATATGAATTGTTACTGAGCATTAAGGTTGATTTCTTTACATATGACAGAATAGAATTATTTATGTCGCACATCTATTATCTACATATAAGTCAATGTAGTAGAGAAACTCCCGAAAGCTTAGTTAGATGTGCTAGGCCTGTGGTTTGCTTCCACAAGGTTGAGGTGCAAGCACTTGTATGGTCAAGGCCATTGTTTCTTTTTTCCCAATGATTGTAGGGTTGGCGAGGCTCCAGTTTGGATGCCGAGCTTGTGAGACAAACAGTCAGGATTTCTGGATTACAAAAATGAAAAAGAAATTGAAGTTGAGAAAAACTATTTATCTCCCTGCTGAATTTTCTTGTTTTCTTGTTTTGGGAATTAGCATAATAGGATCATATTTAGTTCTAGGTTCTGCCGGTCATCATTTGTTTCAAAGCCAATTTGATAATTAGATGAGGCAAATGTGATGTTTATGGGTAATAAATATAGTATTGTGTTAGTTTCTGGGCGTAATTTAAGTGGACTTGGTAAATTTGAGTAATCTTGGTAAATTTAAGTAGATTTGGTAAATTCAACTTAATGGGACATTTGTGTTTTGTAGTGTTGCAGCTATGTTGTAACCAGTTGACAGGGAATTTGCCTACCGAATTGGGGTCCTTGAAGGGCCTAAGTGTTCTTACATTGAAGCATAACAGATTAACTGGTCAAATTCCTACCAGTCTGGGGAACTTGGAGATGTTAGGCAGGCTTGATTTGAGCTTCAATAGCTTCTTTGGTCCAATACTGTTTTGATTATGTTCTTCATATTGGTATAATGTTTTTATTCTAATTCTATAGCTTTTAGCTTTCTGTTCTGCGTTCTATTGTATATTTATTAGCTTTTTATTTTATATGTTCCATACAATGAAATATTATCATTGTATATTCTTATTATGTTTCTCATACTTAAATAAGTTTTGGATTTTGTTTCTGTATCTTTTTGTAACTGTTTATGTTATTACTGAATTTTGCATGCTTATCTAAGGTTTTTATTTGGGTTCTATAATTTTTACTTTTGTGTCTTACTTTGTTTCTTACTTATCTTTTCTAGTGTATTCTAATTTTTCATACTTATTTAAGCTTAGACTATAGTTTTGTAACTTTTGTTTTCTATTTTATGATTTTTGTAATTTTTGCAATTTTT
Source organism: Anacardium occidentale (assembly GCA_026122585.1). Classification (NCBI taxonomy): domain Eukaryota; kingdom Viridiplantae; phylum Streptophyta; class Magnoliopsida; order Sapindales; family Anacardiaceae; genus Anacardium; species Anacardium occidentale. The sequence goes on from JAJEJH010001697.1 coordinate 10,137, forward strand.
GCTTGTTAAACGGTTGTATATTTTAGGATACACAGTCATGGCCTTATATGCATGGGCTTACAAAACTTTACTCATACACGACTATGACTACCCAGACACAGTCATGCAAAATTAGGAAAGATACATGTCGATGACCCTTCAGACATGGTCATGCAAAATTAGAAATATACATACAACCATGACCCTGAGACACATAGTCATGTGCTCTAAAGCACCACTACTTTAGCCTCAACTGTGTATACACATACACGATTGTGACCATGTAAAAATATGGTAGCACATTCGTGCATTTATCGAGCACAGAGTCTTACGTCACGCTTTGCTTCTACAACTATACCTCTGGAACTTGCAGAACCTCAACCTAAATTCAACCAATCTCTAATTAGCTCATTCTAACATACATGCAGAACATACTATTTTGTACATACATTCCACCATCAATTTATAACCAAAAACAGCCAAGCATGCTTTAAAATCCTTAACTATACATAAATATACATACGTACATACAACATGCTTTTACCTCTAAAATCTCTAATTTTTTATCATCTTATCATACAATCACGCTTTTTAAACTTAAAACATGTTTTAATCAACCTCATCTCTTAAATTATAGGGAACACATGCTATGGGAAGCAAGTGAAAGAGATAGGAACGTAATTGCATTAAGTTGCTAATGGTCTATATCTTTCTAACTCTTGCTTGATCTCTAACTTAACTAGCTACTCCCGTTTGATCTTTCTCTAATCTTTAGTTAGGGTCAGTTGTGGAGAAGAAGAGAAAATGGGTGAAGATTTGGTCGGAAAGAAGATAACTCTGTTTTATATAGCTACACCGACACAAAAAGGATGTACAGTTGTATATCCTAAGGATGTACAATCATACTCCAAAGAAATCTCAAATATCTAACTTCCTACACTACATATGGAAAAGTCTTCCAAAGAAATTATGCACTTGCCATATAAAGCCTTTAAATAACTATCTTATTCCTGAACCTTTTTAAATTTATTTCTTACTATATATATTTTCTCTTTTAAACTTAAATCTTTAACCTAGAAAGGTCACTCTAACCTCAGGATGTTACAGGACAAACGTAAATTTGTATAAGTGTCATGGCGAGGCATTGCAACTCTATACAAGTGAGTAAAACAAAAGCTAAACACTGTGATAGGGCATTATAGCATGATAGGGATGAGTGCAATTCTTTCAAAACAAAAGTTGGGCGTTGTAGCATAATAAAAGTAAGCAAAATTCATATCTTCTCTTGGCGTTTTCTTAAAGTATCAAAAAATGGCTTGCCTTTTTGGTGTCCCATTGTTTTATAAAAGAGCTAGACGTTCTCTAAGTGATCTTAGATGGATATGAGACTCCTTGAAGGACTAAGGTTTATATCACCACCACTTTTGAATGATCAATGTATTTATTGGTTAAGAAGTAACACCTTACACCATCGAAATTACCGGCACAGATAAATAGAATGATTAGCGTTATCCAAGCACTTATAAAGCATCTCGACAATGTAATCTTGATAGCACTTATAAAGGCAACATATCCCCTTCAAGTAACTATTGAGAGGTCCAACACCTCTTAGAAGAATTCTTCATCACCTTCCTTTTTAGAAAGATAACAAGTAGCCTATTATTGAAAGGGTTATCTTATGTTCAACGTGTAGAGCATAACTCGCACAACAAACCTATCATACATTACTACAATATCGATACTCAAGGTGTAGACCTGAACTCACTAGGTGACAATACTAACCCACAATGTATTTTTAAGGTAGATGCCTTTTAGCCAACCAAGCTACCATACATTTGTAATTATTTTAAATAAGTCAAATAAATTTTCATTCTTTATTTAGTTTTACACATGGATATGAATATGGTTATAAAAACAATGTGCCCTTGGATTGATATAACTAACTTGAGGAATAAGATGAACCGATTATGCTTTTCCTCTATACTTATTAAGATGATTATTCTAGAAATCATCCGTAGGCTTGACATTACTTAGATCTAGGGCACTAGTAATTAATATAGGACTATCATAATGTTAAATGATCCTACCAAAGGTGACATCAATTTACATGCGCCAAAATTATTGCTTGAAGTTTGGTGTAACACATGAATGCATGTTATGTATTAGGCATGTTCATTGGAATAACCCAACGAGAAGATTCCTTATAGATAGTGACTCTTATGTCTATGAAAATATCTTCTTAATTTGATCAGTACATGTGACCCTTCAACTTAGGACCACTAAATCCTTATTAGGATTTAAAATAATTACGATCTATTTATAAAAAACTAGCATAACTACTAATTATTTCCTTCATGAACCAAAAACATTTATGAAATCCTTTTCTAATACTTAAAAATATTCTTGACAATTGTCTAGTGTTTTTCATTCATAAATCGAACTGATATTTGCTACAAATGCTCAAAGTATATGAGACATCAATCTTTGTACATAACATAGTGTATATGAAAGATCCAATTACTGAAGCATATGGAACATGACTCATCTTATCCATTTCATTTTATGTCTTAAGACACATCTCTTTAAAGAGATATAAGTCATAAGTCATGGGCACTGACCTTTTCTTTGACTCATTCATGTTAAATCTCTTTAGCACTTTGCCTTTGTACGTGTTTTGACTTAGTATAAGCAGCCAACATAATCTATCACAATAAATTTTAATACTAAGAATGTAAGATGATTCTAAACTAATTCTCCTAAATCCTTCATGGAAAAGCACTTGGATAACCAAACTTTAATAATTTATAAGTGTGGTACATCATTTTCAATAATCAATATGTCATTAACATACAATACTAGAAATAAAACAACACTCCTACTAACATTCTTATACATATATGGTTTGTCTTTATTTTTTATGAATCCAAACTCTCAAAAAATTTATCAAAACGAATGTACCAGCTCTTTAAAGCTTGCTTCATTCTATAAATGGATCTTTTACAATTTGCATACTTTATCTACCTATTTGTTAAGAATGAAACTATTGGATTATGTCATAGACATATCCTTTACAAGGTTATTATTTAGAAAGGTAATCTTAACATCTATTTGTCAGATTTCATAGTCATAGTATGTCATTATACACAGCACAATTCAAATAGACTTCAACATCATGATTGGCAAAAAGGTATCATCAGAGTTAATACCATGCTTCAGAGTGAAACCGTTGGCAACTAGTCATGCCTTATAGATATGCACATTACTTTCCATGTCATTTTTCTTCTTCTTAAATATTGGAGTACATGCTGCATTTTAAAACAAATAGAAGGATTTTTGTAATGCTTACTCTTGTTGACAACTTTTCACTTCTAAAGGATTTACACTTGGCCTTTCACTATAAGTTCAAGCATAGAATGACTCCTCGGTATCCACATAAGGCAACGGATAATCATATGAGTGTTAAAGAGCCTTTAAAGAGGTATCAAACATCTACTAGGATGTCCATAGTTGGAAATCAGATTGAAAGAGAGTTAAAAATTATGTACATTATGAATAAATTTATAGTTAGTGCAAGAAAAGTGTGTTTTTGTGAACACATGGAAAGGTCTTTTTATAAGGTGAAATGGTCTTTCTGTTGTTAATATAGTTGTTCCTTAATTAGAACAACTATATTTCAACTAAATAATATCAAATTTGGTCAAGCCCTTGTGAACTTTGCATAATATCATCTTATTCCTTATAGTATTGGATTATATCAACTTAACCTTTGAAGTAAGATTAGATCTCATTCATGTTTACTAATATCATAAAGCTCAAAACTAACATTAACAAATCATATGCAATTCACTCTACTTAACCCATTACTTTTAATTCATGCACTTAACTAGTATGTGACTTATGGGCTTTTTATCATGTAAAACAAATTCGTGATCATGTTATAGTTGGTACTCTAAAACTAATCTTCTCGATAATATAAATTCATGTTAAACCATATTTACACATGAACCACCCCTGAAGTAAGCTATTTTCAAGAAAAAATCTGATAGAGTTTTCCCTAAAAATAGTCAACCCCAGAATAATCCCTCTATTAGAAACCCTATAAAAAAAATTACTCCAAAATTTTTAACTAATGAAATATCAGTCTGACTAAACGATTAGATTGTTTTATCATAATTTTAGTGATAAATGAAATTAAACATACGTGAATGGAAATAAAAATTATATTTTTAGGCTAACAATACTTTGCGCTTATATACATATACCTATCTATAAGATTAGCTAACATATATATATATATATATATATATATATGTATATATCTACAAAATTAGCTACCATATATACACATCTCCAAAATTAGCTAACATATATATTCATCTCCAAATTAGCTAACACATATATACATCTTTGAAATAGTATATTAATCCTATAACAAGTGCACCTCCATCTCATTCGAGCATGTGACCTCTCCCAATAGCTGCATCACTTACACTTAAAGAGAAAACATTATAAAACTAGGGGGTGAGTATAAAAAATACCCAATAAGTAAATTAAGCTAACATAATCTAGAAAACTTAGCATTAATTTCTTCCGGTTTTACTATGGCTTCAACATTTCTGTTTATATCAGCACTTTGAAATCTTTGAGATCTCTGAATATGTATAATATGACTGAATATGTATACAAATATGTAATGCAGTTGAATGCGCTATATTAATCCTATGCATACTTTAAGTTTCTTAAAAAATCTGAAAATTCTCTAAAATTCTTTCTAAAAACTCTTTTCTTTCTCTGTTGTCTAGTCTAGGCTAAAAGATAAGGAACTATGGCCATAAAATCTAACTCTATCTATGTAAGACTCGCCGCCACGAGTACCCCTGCTGCTGAATAATACTGTTCTTTTATTTATTAAACTAGAAATTGGGTACCCGCGACAGGAATCCTACGAAAAGAAAACCTGCTGCTATACATCTGAACACACGTGGAAGCTGAAAAATAAACTGAAATATACAATGAGCCCAACTGGCTATTCACATATATATATATATATATGTGTTTTTTACATGGTTCTTTACATCTGAAACATTTACATTTACAAGACCTCACAGGCCAAAACTGAAAATACAACTGAATACTGGTGTGTGGGGCCCTCTTCCGCAAGCCTCGGTCCACCCGCTCCTCGCCAGCAGTAAACTGACCTAAAAAAGAAGGAAGAAGGAAAGGGATGAGTGATAAAGATCACCCAGTAAGCATTCCTTACTTCCCTCGCCCAAGCAAGCAACAAACAACACACACACACACATGGCCTCGGCCCTAGTCATACATCTAGTCGCTTGTTGGCGCTGCAACTGATTACTGGTTATCTGATTGCTTACTGTTTACTGAATATCATTAATGCATGTCATGTCATGCTGAACTGAAAGTAACTGGTGATGAATGCATGCATCTGAATCATATGTACCCCAAAGGTACCTGCTGTGCTGATCAGGCTGATGAACACAGGGATTCGGCATCCTGGCCAAGTGGGCTGGACATTCTAGCTACTGGCTAGAAAGCTGAAACTGTGCTGAGCAGTCTGACTGGTGTCAGAAAGTTGGGTCCCATAGATGCCCCCTCGAGTTTACCCAAAACTGTAACCCGTACATCAGGTTCTGACTACTGAAAACTACTGAATTCAGATCTCTGGATCCTCTTTCAGGCTACATGTTATGCTATGTATACATATGCCTCATATCTTATCTGAATTCTGGATTATCTAATGATTATTAGCCATTGGATGGATTACCAAGCCTTTATAAATCATTTCTTCCTTTTTTGGGAAAATCTGCTGAGCGTACGGGCGTGCAAAGAAGACACACGAGCGTGCATGCGCACACACAGCCGTGCTACGTAAAGGCACACGGGCGTGTGCCTAGACACACGGGATCGTGCCCCGGTCGTATGCTTGGTCGTGCAAGCCTCTAGAAAGAAATCTGGCCTTTCACTGAAATCTCAAGCACACGGTCGTGTCCCTCAGGACACACAGTCGTGTCCTCTGCATTCCTAGTCGTGTGCACTTCGTGCACACGGGTGTGCTCTCGTAGAAACTAGGACGCACGGGCGTGCTCTTGCGGACACACGGGCGTGTGTCTGGTTCTGCAACACGAGCACCCACCTGGACGATGCAGGAAACCCATCCAAACACATCCATTTCTCATCCAAACTGAAATTAAACTGAAACACACATCAATGACACTTCAATATACACATCACATGCACCAATTTCATCATTCGTCAATTTCTACTGAATCCACCATGAAAATCTACCATTTCTCTCACTAACACACACAAGCAAAGCAAGCATGCATTCTGGGTGGAAATCAACACAAAATCATCATCTCATCATCATATATCAACATACAAACATAACACAACAAGTTGGAAACAGGAACACCATTTCCAACATCATCAGGCAAGCTAGGAACGTAAGGAGAGAGTAAGAAACACTTACCTCTCGCCATGGCTGTTGGAAATCTTTCTCTCAAGCTAATCTCTGATTTCTCTAGCTGGATTGGGAGTTGCTAAAAGCTGAAAATCTGCTCTAGGGCTGAGAGCTGCTGAAAACAAGAGAAATACTGACTGAAAAATGGGAAAACCTAGGTGAGAAATCTAATAAATCTCCCGTCTCTCTTTCATGCTACCCACCTGCACGGGCGTGCAGGGCACAGTGCACGGGAGTGCACCAGGAAAAATGAAGGAAATTCATTTCTCGCGTTTCGCATGATTGAAACCTCCCTAAAGGCATCATACGAAGGCCACACAGCTCTAGAAAACTTTCTAACTCACCCCTGAACTATTCTAAACCCCCAATCTCTTCCTGAAACTCAGTCTAACCCCAAAACTCTACCCCTAAGGGCTTTTCTAAAACCTGGGATGTTACAATCTATAGTCCTCGACTTACATGCATGCTATCATACTATAGTAAGCTCCACTCTAAGGCTACTTACTAAGAACAATAAGTGTGTAAGGTTGCTCTATAGGTTCCCCATTGTATTAGTCATAAGAAAATTTTGTAATTGGTTTACCTTATATATTAAAAAAACATATAAATACTATACTCTGAAAACCATGTGTAGAAATATAATAATTGAACACATGAATATAAACTTTGTTTCTAGAACTCACGTGACTCATGTCTAGATCTTCACGTGAAATGCAATATGTAGGTGAATATGCTCTAATATTATGCATAAAAAGCTAATTGCTTTCTACTCTTTATTGCTATTATGCTTCCCTTTTCTTTCTTTTTTAAATTATCATTTCTGTTTCTGATATCAAACTTTTTATTTCTTTCTATACTAAGTTCTCTTACTTTACATAGTTTTCAACTTAAAACTGTATTCAAGTACTTAGTACATCCCTTCATATAACAAACTTTATATCATGCCAATTATATATACCATATATATTAAAAGTATATTTATATATATCATAAATTAAGTTACAAACAACTCATTAATGAAACAACATGTTTAAGGTCGAATGAGCACTTTCTATACACCCAGGATTTCTTCAATTTAACATTATATATTATCCTTGAACATGTATTAAAGCATACTTTTATATAAGGATTTAACCAATAATCAAAGCATGGTAAATTTTTAAACATAGCATAATCTACATCATACATGCATGTCACAATTTCATAGCCTTCCAACATTAATTCAATTGAATTACACTCTTGAATATTTGAATTGCAACATATACATATCAATTTCACAAAACTATAATTATCATCAAACCCTAATTTTATTAAAATTGGGATAAATATTCTACGAGTATAATTTACTTACCTTAAGCTTTGATTAATCTTGTTCTCTTTCATTTCACCACTGTTTTTACTTTTTTTCACCTAAATCACCATTAAAGAATATGAGTTCATGAATCTATGCACAATTCTATCAAATTTCTTTGAAATTTTTATCTTAGTTAAGAAGATTAACTAATTTCCTTTACTTTTCTTTAAAAAATTTATTGGAAACTCCATGGAATGCCTTGAATTAACTTCAAAATGAAGCAAAAATGGTGAGAATAAGACAGTGAGAATTTGGTCATGAGAGGAAGAAGACATACCAAATTAATGCATTTTTATCTCTTGCATTTAATATGTAACTTTTAAATGACCAAAATGCCTTTGTCTTTATTTAATTTCAATAAAATCATAAGCCATTCTTGTAATTTTAATTAACTATAAAGGTTAAAAAAGGAAAAGTCATATTGGTTTTGCTTTAAAATATAAAAAAAATAACTTTTTTTATCAAAGTTATCATTTTACCCCTTATCTTTTGCAAAAATAATATTTACGTCCTCTTTACCGTTTCCCAAAATAATATTGCCAAACATGTAAAATATTTTATGTCCTTTTATTTTAACCTTATTTTGACTTCTAATTCTTTGTAAAATGACTATTTTGCCCCTATTTAAAATTATTGGTCAATTAAACTCACTTAAGGCTTAATACCCTTTTTAGTCATTTTTCTTTCATGTTTTCAACTATAACTAACTACTAAAGGGCATAAATGATATTGTTAAACACACTTGATATCGAATATTACAATAGAAATTTTAATGACACTCTTTATCTATAAGTGTATATGTTTACACATATGCCAAAGTAAATGTCATTAAATTAATAGAACCATGGTAAAAAGATCAATATGCAACTTGATCGTGAGGATTTTATGAACACGTATGATAGCTAATCTAAAAATTCATAGCCTTAGTATTATTTTAATCAAGAGCACAAATAATACAATAATACTATCGTAGTGTTGAATGACTCTACCAAAAGATAGAAATAGATTTCACATGTTAAGGTTATTAGTATCAACCTAGCGTAACACATAGGTGTATGTTGAATACATGTTTATTAAACTAGCCTACTTGAGGATTTCACATAAATGGTAATTGTAATTTTTGCGGAACATATCCTGTAATGGATAATAGTTTCCATGATCTTTTAACTTAAGATCACCAAAGCGTCGTGTGCTTCAATTGGCATAGTTTAACACTAGTTTAATGTAGTTTTATTTTTAAGACTATCAATAATGTAGTCATTGGGTTATAGTAGATCAATACAAGATTCATTACTCTCAGGTATGCAAGTAAATATCTCACAAGTAGTTTTGTTATGGCAATAT
>JAJEJH010001698.1:0-19266 GCA_026122585.1 Anacardium occidentale
ACAGAGGAGATGGTTGGAGCTGGTGAAGGACTATAACTGCGACATTAGATATCACCTAGGAAGAGCCAACGTAATGGCTGATGCCTTGAGTAGGCAAGTGGCTCTATCCCGTCTTTTAGTTCAGAGAGAGTTGCAGCGTGAGTTTGTTAGAGAGCAGATTGAGATAGTGTCTACGGGATTCTCTAGACTTCAGATCAAATCCTCCCTTTATGATGGGATCAGAGACAGCCAGATGTCAGATGAGTGGACTCAAAGTATGCTTTAAAAGATGTCAGAGAGATCAGTGGTAGATTTTGAGTTCAGAGATGGGATCTTAAGGTTTAGAGACAGATTTTGTATGCCCCAGAGTTCAAATTTGAGATAAAAAATTTTGTTAAAGGCGTATAATGCGGTGTATTTAGCACACCTAGGTAGCACGAAAATGTACTAAGATCTCAAGAGGAATTTCTGGTGGTCAAGAATGAAGAAGGACATAGCAGACTTCATCTCCAGATATCTGATATGTCAGCAAGTAAAGGTAGAGCACTAGAGACCCTCAGGATTACTTCATCTTTTGAGTATTCTTGAGTGGAAGTGGGAAGACATCTCTATGGATTTTATTTCTGGTCTTCCTAGAGTCTAGAGAGGATTTAATGGTATTTGGGTGATTGTGGATTGGCTGAGTAAATCAGCTCACTTCCTCCCAGTCAGACAGGGAATAACCACAGATCAGTTGGCATGACTCTATATCAGAGAGGTGGTCAGACTCTGTGGTGTTCCTAGGACAATAGTGTCAGACCAAGACTCCAGATTTCTGTCAGCTTGCCAGAGAGCTTTGTAGAGAGCATTTGGAACCAGGCTACAATTCAGCTCAGCATATCACCCTCAAATAGATGGCCAGACTGAGAGGGTGAATAAAATCTTGGAAGATATGCTGAGAGCCTATTGTATGGACTTCCAAACCGATTGGGCAAAGTTACTTCCTCTAATGGAGTTTACCTATAACAACAGTTATCAGACAACCATTCAGATGGCTCCATTTGAGGCGTTGTATGTCGAAAGTGTAGATCTCCTCTTCTTTGGGATGAAATTGGAGAGAGAGATTCCTTGGAGATAGTAGTGGGGCCAAAGACTACTCAAAGGATGATTGAGCAGGTCAGGATCATCAGGCAGAGAATGAAACAGGCCTAGGATCGATAAAAAAGTTATACTGATCTAAGGCATAGAGAGATTGAGTTTTCAGTGGGCGATAAAGTGTTTCTGAGAATTGCTCTCTACAAGCAAGTTCTCAGATTTGGCAAGAAATGAAAGTTAGTGCCTAGATTTATTGGTCCTTACGAGGTACTTAAAAGAGTGGGGACAGTTGCCTATAGACTTGCATTGCCAACCAGCTTGGACAGAGTCCACAATGTCTTCCACGTGTCACAGTTGAGGAAGTATGTGAGGGATCCGTCTTATGTACTTTAGTTCTCAGAGGTGAATTTGGCAGAAGACCTCAGTTATCAGGAGCAGCCTGTACAGATTCTAGACTACAAGGTTAAAGTCCTCGAGAATAAAGAAATCCCGCTAGCGTAGCCACTTGGAAGGTAGAGTCTGAGATCAGGGATAGGTTCCTAGAGTTGTTCAAGTAAATTCCAAGGTCAGAATTTTTATAAGAAAGGAAGAAATGTAGCATCCCAAGTTAGAAAAGCCCTTAAGGGTAGAGTTTTAGGGTTAGAAATGAGATTCAAGAATAGAGTGGAAGGCTAGAAGAGTTTAGGGCTGAGTTAGTAAGTTTCCAGAGCTTGTGTGACCTTCGTATGATTCCTTTAGGGAGGTTTCACTCATGCGAAGCACGGGAAATGAGTTATATTCATTTTCCCATGTGCACTCCAGTGCACTTCGCCCTGCACGCCTGTGTAGATGGGTAGAAAAGAGAGAGACAGGAGAGTTATTGCTTCTCACCTAGCTTTGATTCCCATTTCAGCATTTCCTTCTCTTATTTCAGTAGCTCCCAACCCTAGAGTTGATTTACAACCACCAGTAGCTCCTAATCCAGCAAAAGAGCCAAGAGATTACCTTGAGAGATAGATTCCATCAGCCATGGCAAGAGGTAAGTGTTTTCTTACTTCTTCCTGAGTTTCCCAGCTTGCATTGTGATGTTTGATGATGTTGGAAATGCTTGTTACGTTTCCAACATGATATGTGATGTTTGTATGTTGTAAAACCCCAAAAACAATATGGCAAACAACCTAGAGGGGGGGTGAATAGGTTGATTAAAAATTTATCAAGAGTTTAAAACTTTTTCCTAGTCTACCAATTCAACCATTCAAATATAAACAAACATTCAAGCACAAATAATCAAATGACTAAGCAAATATAAAAAGAGAGTAAGGGAAAGAAATTGCTCAGCCAATTTTTAGAGTGGTTCGGAGCTTCTCCACGCCTCCTACGTCCACTACTCCAAGCAACCCCGCTTGAAGACTTTTCTTCCACTAACTTTAACCCCGAAGTTACAACAGTTTTTTGACAAGGGAATTTCACCCTTAACACTAGTTTTGATACAAGGGATTGCGCCCTTAACTTAGTTTTAACAGGGATTACGCCCCACACTAGTTTCACGGGATTGCGCCCAAAGGTTTGTGGAAAATACAAAGATTTGCCTCTCAAGGTGGATTTACAATAAGCTCTCAATGTTTTCTCTCTTAGGATTTACAAATGTGTTTGTGAGAGAAGTTTGGAGAAGAGTTTAGAGAATGAAAGAGTGGAGTTCTTAAGCTTGATTCTCTAACCCTTGCATCTTCAAATCAGCTCCAATTTATAGGAAATGGAAAATTCTAGCCGTTACTGCTGATTTGAGAGCCGTTGGAGAGTTTCTGGAAAACTGCACGGGCGTGTCTTCTTGATGCACGGTCGTGCTTTCCTTTTTCTGCATTTCCAACAGTCAATTTTGTGCAAGCACGGGCGTGTATATTTGTAACACACGGGCGTGTGTTATTTTCCTTCCAGACGCCTTCAGATTCCAGAAGCTTGCACGGGTACACACACGGGAGGCATACGGGAGATGCACGGCTGCACTTTGGCCTTGCACACGGACGTGTGGATTATGCTACACGGCCGTGTGTGTCATTCTCCTTTGACACACGGCTGTGTCCATTGCCGCACACGGTCGTGTGCTCCCTGCAGCTTGACACACGGCTGTGTCCTTTGTAGCACACGATCGTGTGCTCTTTGTAACTTGACACACGGCTGTGTGTCCTTCAACACACGGGCGTGTATGTGTTCTCCCACGGGCGTGTGACTTCAAACTCCTCATGCACGGGCGTGTGACTTTCAATTCTTCATGCACGGGCGTGTACAGCTCAATACACGGGCGTGTGTGGCTCCAAATGCTGAATACACGGCCGTGTGAGTCTTCAATTGCTCATGTGCATGCATGTTCCTGCAAAACAGCTTTTCGGCCCGATTTCGGTCATGAACCAAGTTCATGCTAGGGGTAATTTGGTCATTTTATAAATTTTAACATATTTTCGGAATCATTAAAACACTAAGGGTTCAACATATGTTTATATGGTGATGATATGATGCATTAGATGTTGATTTTCCACCCAGGAACCATGCTTGCTTTGCTTGTGTGTGTTAGTGAGAGAAATGTGATATTTTCATGGTGGAATGAGTAGTAGTTGATGAATTTTAAAATTGAAGTGATTTGCATGCTTATTGGAGTGTCTAATATGCATGATTGCAGTTAATTTGAGATTGGTAGTGATTTGGGTTGAGTTTCCTGCATTTCTAAGTGAGTGTGTTGTTGTAGAACCAGACACACGCCCACGTGCTCGCATGAGCACGCCCATGCGTCCTGGTTTCTACGAGCACACGCCCATGTGCATGAAGTGCACACGGCTTGAAATGCAGATGCATGCCTGTGTGTCCTGAGGAGCACGACCATGTGCCAGTTTATTGCATGAAATGTCCAGAAATTTCAGAAGCACGCACGACCAGTTGCACGACCAGCACATGACCCCTGTGTCTGGGCACACGCCCGTGTGCCTTTGCCATGCACGCCCGTGTGCTTAGCCCACACGCCCGTGCGTCAGCTAATTTCTAGAAAAAGAGCAAAAAATGAATTTTTAAGCATAAGAAACCAATTTAAAGGCTAAATGACATCAGATAAAAGCCTAATCAGTTAATAAAGCTGCATATGCATACTAGCATGTCATGTAGCTTGAAAGAGGATCAAGGGATCCTGATTCAGTAGGTATTCAACACTTAGAACCCGATATATAGGTTAGAGTTTGGGTGAACTCGAGGGAGCATCTGTGGGATTCAGCTTTCTGACACTAGTCAGATTGTCCAGCATTATTCATTCAGCTTTCTAGCCAGTAGCTAGACTGTTCAGCCCACATGGCTAAGATGCCGAATCCCTGTGTTTATCAGCTTGATCAGCACAGCAAGTATCTTTGGGTACATATAGATTTATTCAGATGCATGCATCATTATCAATTATTTTCAGCTAGTATGACATGACATCTATATCATAGCATGAATTAATATTGTAACCAGACAATCAGAATAATCAGTTTCAACGCCAGCAAGCGACTAGATGAATGATTAGGGCCAAGGCCAGGTATGTGTGTTGTATGTGTTGCTTGCTTGGGTCGAGGGAAGTAAGGAATGCTTACTGGGTGATCTTTATCACTCATCCCCTTCCTTTTTCAGATGTGTGTGCTGTTGGCAAGGAGCGGGTAAACCTAGGCTAGCAAGAGAGAGGGCCCCACACCATTCTTCAATATGTATATGTACAATTTTGGACCTGTTGGGTCATGTATTGTAAATGTTTCATTTACTCATTGTAATTAGATTATGCAGAACAGTTGTGTATATATATATATATATATGAAAAGGCCATTATGGCCTCATTATGTATTTTAGTTTACTTTCAGCTTCTGCATGCGAATGTAATTAGCAACAGATTTCTTTTCGTAGGATTCCCATCGCGTGTACCCAATTTCCAGATTATTAATAAAAGAACCATATCATTCAGCAGTAGGGGTACGCGTGGCGGCGGGTCATACAAACTACTACTGTAGGTAGATCATATTGCTCTTCTATTTTTATTGATGACCTCTCTTTTTTTGCCTAGATTTATTTCTTATGTAATTAATTTGAGTTATTTTATGTTTATTTTCAATTTAAATCCTTGATTAAAACTCAATTTTCCAAACTTTTCATATGAAAAATGCTATAGAATACAAAGATCAAGATTTACTTGATTTATTTGCCCAGCATGGTACACTTGTCCAACATTCTTGTCCAAATACCTTAAAACAAAATGGTCATGCAAAACAAAAACAAAAACATATCTTTGTAACATCTCAGGGTTAGTTTGGTCTTTTAGGCTTCTAATCTGGGGTAGAATGAGATTTATGTGAATTATAGGGTTGTGAGCAAGTTTTGGGGTGAAATAGAGGTTTTTCTAGAGTTTTGTGGCTTGTGCATGGATCTGTTTGAATGGATTTGCATACGAGCACTAGAAAATGGCATTTTTATAATTTTCCTGGGATGCACGCCCGTGCATGAGAGGTGCACGCCCGTGCGTGCGTTAAGTTTTAGCCACCTTGGTTTAAGTCAAGTTTATCTATTTCCAAAACCATTTTCACCCAAAGTTTCCATTTCAATTTCAGAGAATATCAACCCTAGGAGGGAAGAGCAGCATCCAGGACCATCCAATCTAGCTTGATCTTGTGCTTTGCCAGTGAGAGAAGCATGTCCAGAGGTAGGTGCTTCTTACCTCTTTCCCTTGTGTTTGATATGTTTGATGCATGCCTTGATGCATGAGATTTGTTTCCAGCATGCTTGTGATGTTCTCCTTGTGTGCTGATGATGATTTGAGATGATTATGATGATGCTTGATGCATATATTTATGTTATGTGTGAGAATATGTGCTTATATATGCTTTTGTGATGGGTTGGATGTTGAGCATGAGATTTGAAGTTATGGAAAGGGAAAATATGCTTATATGAAGTGTTTTGCATGTGGGAAATGTTAATTTGAGTTTAAGATGAGATTTGGCTGGGAATCGAGTTGATTCCAATCGGTCATGGAAGTCCAGAGCAGGACGCACGCCTGTGCATGCTGCCATTTCTACATGGTCACAACCGTGTTCACGTAGTCGTGCATGACCTAATTTGTAGGATCACGACCATGCGTTGTTAATGCATGCCCGTGCACCAAGAGAAAATGAGAAATATGCTTGAAAATCACAGAACCACGCATGACCACATGCACGAGTGGCTCATGGTCCCGTGTAAGCTCATACACGCCCGTGCACACGACACGCACGCCCGTGCATCAGGCAAAAAAGAGAAAAATAAGAAAGAAATGAGAAATGTGCATAGTAAAAACCATCCAATGAATATGAAACAGTAAAATAAGCTTAATTAAGCTTACATGATGCATCATATACACAGCATAGCATGACATGCCATACAGAGTTTTCAGAAATTGATCCAAGGATCTGAATTCATATTTTCAGTTGAAAAACATAGATTTTAGAGGTGAATACGAGGGGGCACTTATGAGTTTCAGCATTCCCATTGCATCAAGAGCTATATGCTCATTACTAGCCCTATGTATTGGCATTTGTAGAGGTGCTCAAGTTAGTAGATCATAGGTTTCCTAATCCCAGGATCAGATGTAGTATAGCGTGAGGCGCTCAGTTCAGATCAGTTTTCAGGCTAAGGCCTAAGCATGTGATTCAGAGGTAGCACGTGACCCATACAGTTTATGGCACGTGTTTGCATAAGAAACTCACATGGCCAGGGTGTCGAATCCCTGTATTCATCAGTCTGCACAGCATAGTTTTCAGCATAGCATGTACCCCAGGGTACACAGTTTTCAGCATAGCTTTCAGATAAAGCTTTATATGAGATTTTCATATGTGGGATCCCAGGATCCAATAGCATAGTTTTCAATGAACAGATTTCAAAAAACTATTTCCAATATACAGGCTCAGGTCTAGTTATGTTTTCAGCATACTGCATAGCATGTCATTATGATATGACACATTAGCATATCATTCAGAGAATGATAAGACAGTAAGAAACAGTAAATGAACAGAATATGAAACACCATGTAAAAGACATGAACAGCAGAATATCAAAACATAAAAAGCCACGTAATGATACGTGAATTGCAAAAAGCAAGTAACAGAACAGAATAGTAAAGATAATGAATATCAGTAAGAGGGATTAGTGAGTCAAGTTAGACCGCTCAGATTTCTCTTCATTCTAGGTTGTTTACGTATACTTATATACGTATTTTACAACCTGACATGAGACAGTATCCAGTCAGTAATGATAAGAATGTCAGAATAAGTCTGTTCTGTATGAGATGATGTGGCAATCCTTCGAGAAGGATTGGTTTAGGGTCAGAGATAGGAAGCACTTACTGGGTGAATTTATCAATCACTCCCTACTTTCCTTTCTCTTATAGGTCAGTATGTTGGGGGCTAGGAGGAGAAGTTAGCTGTCATATGGGATCTAGTTGCTTTTGTTTTTCAGCATGCTTTGGTTTACATGCTTGTACAGTTTTCTTTGCATGTTCATGTACATGTTATATCACACACAGCTTCCACAAATATTTTAATATAATCAAGTTTTATTTGGGCATGTATATGTATGTATACAGTTACACCATAGGTTTTCCGCTGTAGTATTTCAGATCAGCTTAGGTATTCTAGTTGGGTATTATTGACCATATTTTCCTTAATTATTTATTATTATATTTTCATTTACTTATAGAACAATAGTGAATAGTAATACCCAGCTGGAGTGCCTACAATCTTATACACTACTTGGGCTCTTTTTATATCCTCCTCATATCTTAAAATTTATGAGGGGAAGTTACACTTATAATTGTTTACACCATTAACAGAATCCTTTCACCTATCATAAGTAATATTTCTCTATATGAACATTTCTTTAGTCAAACACCCAATTTTTTATCACTTTAAGTCTTTAGGTATGCATGTTTTTATTCTTCTTTAGCTTCATGAAGATACTAAAGTAGAACCTAAAGCCTATTTATGTTGTTTTTATACAACATTAGGCACTAAGTTTATCAGTTTTGGGATCCCATTTCTAGGTTTCTTTATGTATCTTATCATGTTACCTTTTAGGAGTATAACATATTTTCCAACTTGTCCAAGTTTCAAGTTAATTCATCTTTGTCTTTATTTTTTTTATAAATTTTTCTATCACTTTGATTCCAAATGAATCTACTATAAGATCATCCAATCTGAAATAAGTTACTTAACCTCTAGCTTAGTCTAATGAATCTCTTATGATTATGGGAGATTTCTTTTACAACCCCACGTCTACTCTAATTCTACCTTACCAATACACTCAAGTAAGCCACCTTAATATTACTCTTTAAGATTATCATTGTTATTATACTCTTATGTCTCTTTATAAGCCTCGTACATATCATGAGCTAAGTACTAATCCTTTTTAGCAAAAGCAAATATAAGAACTTTAAGCTCTCATGAGTACTAATACATAAGATATTACTGCCTTACCTGTAAACAAGTCAGCGGTGGGTTATAATGGATCTACAAAGTAAATAGTCAAGCTGATGGTACTCTACGAAAGTACAAAGCCAAACTTATTTTCAAAGGCTTCTCACAAGAATATGTATTAATTATAAGGAAACATTTGCCTTATTTCTCAGCTCACTTTTGTTTGAAGCCTAATAGTAATTGTTGTAATATGGCATTGGTAATTATTCCAAGTAAATATAAAAAATGTTTTTCATAATGATCATCTCTTAGAAGAGCTATATAAGTAACCTCTATCTAGCTATAATTATCCATTTGGTATGGTTTGTCACCTCTGTAAGACGTTATATAGGTTGAAATAAGTACTTCAAGCTTGGTTTTCCAAGTTCAATTCCATAGTCTCTTAATTTGGCTTTCAATCTAATTTTGATGATCATGCATTGTTTATTTGAAAAACCACCAAATAATGCACTCTCCTTCTTATCTATGTCAATGACATGAATAT
Organism: Anacardium occidentale; assembly: GCA_026122585.1. Lineage (NCBI taxonomy): Eukaryota > Viridiplantae > Streptophyta > Magnoliopsida > Sapindales > Anacardiaceae > Anacardium > Anacardium occidentale. Next base: position 9,022 of record JAJEJH010001698.1, read on the forward strand.
TATAGGAGATGATAGACAAGGTATCAATGATGTCAAGTATTTTCTTAGGTAACAATTTGAAATGAAAGATTTGGATCTTCTAAATTATTTTTTAGGTTTAGAGGTTTTCTCAACTTCTTTTGGATACTATTCATCCCAAGCTAAGTATGCTTTCGACCTTATTACTCATGCAAGTCTTATTAATAAGAAAACACAAAGTACTTACATTGAGATAAATATTCATATCATAGCTACTAATAATGCACCTCTTATTGATGTTACTCTTTATCATCAATTGGATGGGAGTCTTATTTATCTTATTGTCACTCGACCTAATATATCATATGTGGTTCACATTATTAGCTAGTTTATATCTAATCCATGTACCACTTATTATGTAGTTGTACTTTGTATCCTTTATTATGTTAAGGGTACCCTATTTTATGGCCTCTATTTCTCTAGCTCTTCAACTCTTAAGCTATAAGCATATATTAACACTGATTTGACTAGTGACCTAATAAATAGATATTCTACCATTGGTTACTAATTATTTCTTGACAACTCACTTATTTAATGGTATAGTAAGAAGCAAATTGTTATCTCTCACTCAAGCACTAAAGAAGAATATTGAGCACTTATTGATACTATATTTAAGCATATTTGGTTTTGTTAGGTTTTACATGATATAGGTATAACTTATTTTTTGGCTACTTTTCTTTATTATGATAACCATAGTATTATCCAAATTACACATAATATTGGCTTTTATGAGTATACCAAACATATTGAGAATGATTACCATTTTGTCTACTTTAGGGTACTATTGGTCTCATCTCTATTTCTTCTCACTCATTCCAAAATTCCTTTTCTTATAAATTATGTTTGAATTGTTAAAAAGTGTTATGAAATAACTCTAGACGGGATATTACATGTGTAGTTGTGATACAACAATCATGTATTGTATAGCTTTTATGTATTTTGTGTTCAATTATTGTTTATTAGCATTGCAATTTAAGTTTGATTATAGTTTTATTTCAATCTCACATTCATGTTATCAGAACTTTTATGCAGTAATAGTATATGAGATTGTCAGTAAAAAATGATAAAAGTTTTACGTTTCTATAATATATAAATGAATGTATAATTTAAGTTTTCGAAAAATAAATATGCTTAAATATGTTTCTGATATTATTATGTATTAATATATTAATACGGGGAAAAAAAATAGTATGTAGTTGTAAATATGTTAGTGTAGAAATAAAAATATTACATTGAATTCAGAAAGCAAAAGAGATGGGATCTTACCATTAATCCGACTAGAATTCAACCGGTCAACGCACATGTTTATCTTTTTTCATACAGTTAAGCCTCCCTCGTTATTGACAACTTAATTACATTGTGATTCATAAGAACCTATTATATTAATTTGACCATAAAAACTGTTGAATTTAAGGTTGAATAACAACCACAAATATGAAGATGCTAGTTCGCTCCCAAATGAAGAGCTCATATCTCCAGTAATACATAACCATTAGTCTGACTTGCTCTCCCATTAAATTCAAATATTATATTTGCTTTTTGATTGATACACGTAATAGAAATATAAAAATAACATTTCTAAAAACGCACATGTACATTTACAAAAGAAGCAATCAAAATTGAACACTAGTTCCAATTGATTTATTTATTTATTTTCACGATGTCCTAAAAGGAGCCATGTGATTTAACAGCTAGCTGAACTGCTCTTGTATTTGTATTGTACAAAAACTTACAAAAATACACAAAGGAGGCATATAACAATTGGAAGTCCAACAAGGCAGAGATATAATCTTTAATTCTGACCTATGTATACAGTACAACATGACATTATCCAATTAAAAAATTATACAGAGATTTCAAAGCTGTCTATGATTCCAAATTCTAAAATTTCTATAATAAAATAGAAGCTTTTATGTTTTAAATTAATATATAATACGTATAACTAACAGAGATATCTAGCCAAGCCTGCAAAAAATGCCTCTTAGACTAGTGTTATTGTAAAACTATAAGAGTCATGTTTAGTATACCTCGGTTACTTATTCATTTCAATTTTGAAATCATTCCGAATGATCTGTAAATTAGGTTATTTTTCTTGAAGGATTTGCTTAATCAGATCGAGACAGATGTACAAGAAACTTATGATTGGAGATTAGATTTAAAAGATTATTCTACATGGGTGGTACATGTTTCTAGATAATTTGTTTAGTTTAAGCATATCTTAAAGAAGATTGACAAATTTAATTGTCTACTTTTGTTAACCTCCTTAATTAAATTCATAGCTATAATATCAAAAAATTGGTAAACTATCCCACCAAATGCGACTATATCCTTTACTTGTGGGTTAGTCTAGTATACAAGTAAAAAACCTTACATCTAAAAGTAATGGGAAGAAAGAGATTGGGCTTTATTATTATTATTTGGTAGGTACAAATTTATATTCAACAAGGAAATCTGAAGAAAACAACCCAAGCACAGTAAGAGACCCTATCCGCACATGAAAGCCTAGCCTAGAACAACCATTTGAAGATATTTAAATCTCTTGAGAGTCTATTTAAGCTTCAGTGGAGATCAAGCTCAAGAGAAAGAAAACAAAACCAACCCAAAAGAAAAGAAAATCCCACGCTTTCACAATTCCTATACAAACCAAAAAACCATATCCAATACCTAAGTTACCATAAATATGCCAATAATTACAACCCTTAATGTAATTACAAAAAGAATAACTGCCAACATAACAAAAAACCATATCCACCACGGTGTCATTGTGCACCTTGATTCTGGCATCCAAAACCTTGTAGACCAAAAGGATACCACCATCCATAAAGCAGCCATGAACATGTAACCCAAGCCATTGCTTCAACCATCCATAAAGGAGAGAAAACCAGGCTGGCTGCCGCCTGTTTCAAAATCCTGGCAGGTAACTCAAAAGAATTGCCTAAACCAACCTAGTTGTAGCCCACATTAAAGAGCCACATAGCCAACACAGTCGTCAAAAAATCCAGCTTGCGCCCTTTAAAAAGTAGCTTCAGAGCCAGGTGGAAATCAAGCTCAAAATTGGGAAAATAAACCCAAATTTAATGTTCATTGTACAGTCCTCGTGAATAGTAAAAATGAAATTTGCAAAGAAAAATACAGAAAAGGTAGCCCTTTAAATGTTCGATCCTTGGCAAACGTGTCCCTACATGTGTATTTTGTAGAATAGATCCTGTTCCAAGTGATGGCTAGCTTGCAAAGTCGTCACATAATAGGAAGCATGGTAAGAACCAATATCACTAATGTCCTTATGAACAGGAGCAGCCATAAAGCCATTAAGCAACCCAAGTTTGGCAGTCCCCAAAGACCAGGAGAAGAGATGAGACCTGCTAATACCAAGAGCAGTGTATTCCACCAGTTTCCCGATGCCACATGGCCATGCAAGACTAAAACAAATAAGGAACTCAAAGCAAGTAAGTGAAAACCGAATAAGCTTATCTTGCAAAGTAAAAAAAATTTTGGCGTAAACCTTGTCCCTCACGTTACTTTTATGAATCAGATTACTAGACCAAAAGAATAGGAGCACTCTTAAAGGCCTTCCCAAATCTCCTCTTTCAAACCCCTCTTAAGAAAAGGAATAAAGAAAGACTTAGAAGGCATCACCATTTTAGAAAATTTTAAAGGAAGTAACCAGTTAAAGTAATTACCACGTTCTAACTCGAATTAACAAAGTTAGAAAGCTCAGCCATTATATCCCTAATGATCCTTTTAACATTGATACACACATGGTTTTTGGTATGAGGCAATCTAGAAAAGATTTGGTTATTCCTTTCATACCAGATGTTGTAAACTACAACATTTAGACTTAACTTGGCCGTAGTGCACCCAAGCGAGTTATCCCTCCACTCCCTCGCTATCTCCTATTAATACTCTCCCCAACCCTGACCTTTAAACTCAGGTTATTCAAGTTTAAAACACTGCTCTAAATGTAATAACTATAGTTATGGTGAGATATGAAGCTGAATAAAAGCAATAAGTTAAATTAGAACAAAAAATGAAGCTTACGTAATCAGTTAAAGATTAAGTTAAGTCTACTAATTTAGCAGTGAGACTAGTCATAGGCTAAGTGGAAACTATTCGACTAGGCGTGTAAAAAAGATAAGAAGTCATAATAGAAAGGAGCCTAGAGCTAAATTAGAAGAAGTTATTAGGCTATTAGATAACTTAGTTAAGTTCATTAGCTTAGCAGCTAGCCAATGATAGATTAGCTTAGCGCTTACCCGAGGGTAGAGTTAAGAGATGCTTACTGAGTCACTTGTCACTCATCCCCTGTAGTTTTCTTTTATTGTAAGTTAAGTTGGGGAGTTGAGCTTAGAGTAAGAGATGGTTGGGGAGCGGGATACGACTTGAGCGGGTTCTTACTTGCTGTTTTTAATTTCATATATGTATGTATATATGTATTCAGTTTTCAGCAGATAGCATATTGGCTCACATTCTTTATATTACTCATGCATATGGGATGTACAGTTTCATTTAAGTTTTCACATATTAATTTTTAGTAATAAATATGTGTTTTATTCAGGAGACTATACAGTGGGTTTTATCATTCCACCACCTTTCATTTATATTTTCTGTAATTACCCCGCCTGTTATATATTACTGTAGACCATTTTTTTTTTGAAATATTTCTTTATATATATATATATATATATCCCTAATACATAGCAATAGGTATTACTTTGACTGCTTACTGAAAATATGCGGAAGCTGGTTTAAACATCTGTGATGAGACACTAAAACCCACTGTACAATATCCTAAATAAAAACTCATGTTTATAAAATAATAATAATGTCTGAAAACATAAAGATACTATACAATCCGAATGCATGAGCAATACAAAGCATGCGAGCCACAAACATGTAATCTGCTGAAAACTAAATATATATACATACATATATAACTGAAAACTTGGGTGAGAACCCGCGTAAGCCATATCCCACATACTAGCCATCTCGTGCACCAAGCTCAGCTCCCCGAAACACCAACCTGTGAAAAGGGAAACAATAGGGAATGAGTGATAAGTCACTTAGTAAGCATCTCCTACCTCTACCCTCGGGTAGGCTTTAGACTAAGCTGCTGCTGACTAACTGCTATCTAGGCGAACTTAACTAAGCTCCTGATAGCCTAATAGCTTCTTCTAATCCTCTTGCTTTTCTTATTAATTCTTGTGTTCTGCTAGGATTAGCTAAATTCTTTTATTTCTTTATTTCTGACGTATATCGTGCAACTTTATCTTTCTTTATTTATTATCTTACATGATTTTGGCCTTACTGTTCATATGCTCTGCCATGCCATGTACTATGTATCATGGAATGCTGAAATCATGCTATTTGCCCTTGGGCCTATTTATTGAAAACATGTTTCTAAAAATTATTGTTAGGATCTGAAGATCCAAAACGCTGAAAAGTTGAATAAAATTATTTCTGAAATCTCTGTATCTGAAGATACCTGCTATGCTGATCAGACTGATGAAAACAGGGATTCGACATCTTGACCAAATGGGCTAAACCATACCAACGAAGTGCCAGTAAGTTGAAATGTCCTACCATACCAGTCCTTGGACCAGTTAGTTGAAATTTAATCAATCTGATCGAAGTCAAAAAACTGAAATCCCATAGATGTCCCCTCGAATTCACCCTCAATAATTGACTCAGATATCGAGCCCTGAATGTTGAAAACTGATGCAAATGGATCACTTGATCCCTTTTCTGAAAATACTATTTAACATATTATGCTGAATGATGCTATTCATGCATGTTATCTTTTAAATTCTCTTTTCTTTCTGATTACAGTCCTTCTTACTGTTGTACTGCTTCTGATTTTATTTCTGTTTTCTGTTTCTATTTCTGATTTTATTTCTGTTTCTATTCTGTTTCTGTTTTATAATCATAACCTATCACTAGATTATGTTGTTTTAGTCTGGTGATAAGTTTCTTGTTCTACTGTGAGATTAAAATGTGATTCTGGAAAATGTCTTATTCTTTTTCTCTTTTCTTTTCTTTTCTTTTTTTCTTTTCTTTTATTTTCTTCTCTTTTCTTGTTAATGAAATTCTGCTATTTCTTTTTTTTTTCTCATTTTACAAAGGCGCACAGGCGTGCACTATCGGACGCACGGGCGTGCATGCAGATGCACGAGCCGTGTGTCGAGTGTGCAGCCTAACTGTTCAAGCTTCTGGAAATCTAGCTAAAAACTTACTCTTGGCTAACGCACGGTCGTGACCCTCAGACGCACGGGTGTGACTCCCTCTCAAAGCTGATCGTGCATGCCTCGTGTAGCATCCCAGGTTAGAAAAGCCCTTAGGGGTAGATTTTTGGGGTTAGAAATAGAATTCAGAGATAGATTGGGGTTCTAGAAGAGTTCAGGGGTGAGATAGTAGTTTTTCAGAGCTGTGTGGCCTTCGTATGATGTCTTTAGGGAGGTTTCAATCATGCGAAGCGCAGAAAATGAATTTCCTTCATTTTCCCTTAGTGTACTCCCGTGCACCATGCCTGCACGCCCGTGCAGATGGGTAGAAAAGAGAGAGATGGGAGAGTTATTGCATTTCTCACCCATTTTCAGCCAATTTCTTCTCTCTATTTTCAGCAGTTCCTAGCCTTAGGCGTGAAAACCAGCTTCCAGCGGCTCCCAATCCGGCTAGAGATCAGAGAGGATAGCTTGAGAGCCAGTTTTCCAGCAACCATGTCAAGAGGTAAGTGTTTCTTACTTCTTCAACGCATTCCCAGTTTGCTTGATGCATGTTTGATGATGTTTGGAATGTGTGCTTATATTTCCAGTTTGCTTGGTTGCTTTTATGTGATGAATATGATGGTCGAGATGTTGATTTTCCACCCAGAAAACATGCATGCCTACTTGTGTGTGTGTTGTGTGAGAAAGCTTGAGTTTTAATGGTGGATTCAGTAGTATTGGATGGATGATGAAATTGAAGTGATTTGTTAACTTATTGAAGTGCCATTTATGCATGTTCCAGTTTAATTTGAATTTGGCTGAGATTAGGTTGGGTTTTCGGCATTTCCAGGTGAGGTCTGCTGCTGCAAACCCAGGTGCACGCCCGTGTGTTCGCAGACACACGCCCGTGTGCCTGTGTTCTTATGAGCACACGCCCGTGTGCGCGATGAGCACACGGCCTAGAATGCTGGGCATACGACCGTGTGCCCCTACTTTGCGTGAAATGGCCAAATATTCCAGTAGCTTACACGGTCAGGCACACGATCGGTGCACGGTCCTGTGTGTCTAGGCATACGCCCATGTGCCCTTACGCAACACGGTCGTGTGTTTGTGTAGCACGCCCATGCGTTTTCCCTTGCACGCTTGTGCTTCAGCTTTATTTTCCAGAAAATGCAGAAAATGATTTCTAAAGGTTTAGTAATCTATCCAAGGGCTAATAATCATCAGATAACTCAGTATTCAGATAAGAAATGCAACATATGCATATCATGGCATAGCATATAGTCTGGAAGAGGATCCAGGGATCTGAATTCAGTAGTTTCAACATTCAGAACTCAAAGTATGAGTTTCAGTTTTGGGGTGAACTCGAGGGGGCATCTGTGGGACCTAGCTTTCTGACACTAGTCAAACTGCTCAGCACAGTTATCAACTTTCTAGCCAGTAGCTAGAATGTTCAGCCCACTTGGCCAGGATGTCGAATCCCTGTGTTCATCAGCCTGATCAGCACAGCAGGTACCTTTGGGTACATTTAGAGATTCGCATGCATGCATATTCAGATTCCAGTTTCCATGTCATGACATTCATTTCAGTAATTAATTGATAATGAGAATCAGTAAATCCAGTAATCAGATTCAGCACCCGCAAGCACGTAGATGTATGATAGGGTCGAGAGCAGGTATGTATGCCCTTGTTTGTTGCTTGCTTAGGTCGAGGGAATTAAGGAATGCTTACTGGGTGATCTTTATCACTCATCCCTTTCTTTCTTCCTTCCTTTTCAGGTTTTGTTGTTGCTGGCGGGGAGCGGGTGGACTGAGGCTTGCGAGAGAGGACCCCACATACACTTTCCAGTTGTATTTTCTTTCAGTTTTGGACCTGTGAGGTCTTGTATGTATTTTTTATATTCTAGATGTAAAACCTGATGTAAAGAACAGTTATATGTATATGAAAAGCCAGTTATGGGCTCATTGTACATTCAGTTTCAGTTTCAGCTTCCACGTGCAATGTAAATTAGTTCAACAGGTTTCTTTTTTGTAGGATTCCCGACTCGGGTACCCAATTTCCAGTTTGTAGAATAAAAAGAATAGTATTCTTCAGCAGCAGGGGTACTCGGGGCGATGGGTCCTACATTGTTGGTATCAGAGCGTTTCTTTGTGCCATTTTAGTAGAGATTTAGGTTGTAAGTGTGTGATGTTTGTTTTCTCTCTTTCGCAGCCATCGTCCAGACCCTTCTCACAGCACAGTCAGGTATTTCTTTCCAGCTTTGCTATGTTTGTGTTTCTAACCCCGTGTGTTGTGATGCTTTAGATAGAGAAGAGGAATATGTCCCTAGATTTATAAATGAGGCCAGAAGTAGTCCTCATGTCCGTCCCATGAGTGTGAGTGGGGGGCGGCGATCTTAGAGTTCCTTCCATATGTCTATCAGGCAAGATCAACTCAGAGAAATGATAGGGGAAGTGGTCAGAGAGAGTTTACAGCAGACTGGTGTGGGTATCGTTCAAGAGTAAGCTAGAGTTAATCCCCCTCAGCCTGAGATTTATCAGTCTTCAAGAAGAAGAACAGCACAGCCACAACCACGGTCACAGCCTCAGCCTCGGTATTATTCAGTACCTCAATTAGTCAGAGAGGGTTATCAGTTTCAGCCTCAGCCTGTCAGAGAGGGGTATCAGCATCCAGTTGGGTTTACCGAGTTCAGTCAGACTATGAGTACAGAGACAGTAGGTACAAGTTCTTCAGAGAGGTTACATCTCATTTACCATCTGCCAGGGCCGTATCAGCCGGTAAAGTTCAGTGGGTCTAGAGATCCAGCGGTGGCAGAGGAGTGGATTGAGTCAGTAGAGAGTATCATGGGTCTCTTCATGTTATCAGGGAGAGAGAAGGTCCGATTTGTGACATTCCATCTCCAAGGTGATGCCAAGGTTTGGTGGGGCCTAGCTAAGGCTACCATCAGTGAGGAGCAGATGACTTGGGCAGAGTTCAGGCAACTGTTTGATGTCGAGTATCGGGGTTCAGAGTTGATGTATGTAAAGGCCCAGAAGTTCATCGATTTGGTTTAAAGGTCCAGCTCGGTGAAGGAATACGCCACGAGGTTCAATGCCTTGACGTGATTTGTCCCTAGTTTGGCAGGGACTGAGTTGGGAAGAGTGTAGAAATTCATCCACAGCCTATATCCTGTAATAGCCAAGGATATCTTGACGGGACCGTATCCTCCCCAACAGTTCAGTGATGTTTTGAGGAGAGCCCTCAGATCAGAGGTCGGTCTTCAGAGGATGGGCACCATGAGCCGAGCAGCTGAGAGAGCAGATGACAGAGATAAGGGCAAGAGGTCGATGTCGGCCAAGAGATCAGCCAGAGGTGTCCAGAGACAGAGGACTACACCACAGTTTTCCCTGCCACAGTGTACTAGATGTGGCAGACGACATTCTGGCGAGTGCCTTGCTGGCCAGATCATATGCTACTTGTGCCGTTAGCCAGGGCACAGGATGTTTGAGTGCCCAGCCAGAGGTGGAGCTAGCGTTGGGCCCAGCAGAGGTGGTGGTGGTCAGCCCAGAGGTAGAGGAGGTCCACCTAGAGGCGGTGCAGAGAGAGGTGGAGCTGAGCGGGGTAGAGTTGATTTTCCCAGACTCGGAGTTAGAGCACCTGGAGGAGGTGCTGGTACTTCGAGAGGAGATGGAGGTGGCGGCAGAGCCAGAGTTTATGCTGTCCGTCAGGAGTAGGTAGATGTCATACCCCATGCAGTTACTGGTCAGATTATTTACCTTGGTACTCCTTTGTTTATATTGGTTGATTGCGGGTGTAACATCCCAGGGTTAGTTTGGTCTTTTCGGCTTCCTAATCTGGGTTCAGTTTGGGATTTCTGAGATTTCTAGGGTTGTGAGAGAGTTTTGGGGTGAAAGTGGAGTTTTCCTTGAGTTTGAGGGCTTGTGCATGGATCCGTTTGAGAGGATTTGCATGCGAGCGCGGGAAAATGGCATTTTTGTAATTTTTCCGGGATGCACGACCGTGCGTGGTAGATGCACGCCCGTGCATG
>JAJEJH010001699.1:0-19250 GCA_026122585.1 Anacardium occidentale
GGGCAGTTGGTCTCCATTCCAGTTTCTCTGTTAGTATTTGTTTTTAATGGTAGTGTTAGTACCAAAATCATGGCAATGTTGCAGTTTGTAGCTTAATTCTATACTGATTTCTCACATCTGCATAATTATGCCTTTAGTAGCTGGTTTTGTTGTAGCCAAAGGTTTCTTGTCTTTGAATTTATTTCTTGAGGTTTATCATATCGTTCATACTAATAAAATTTCTAAGCAGAGTGTGGTCATTTTTTTCATATGCTGCTTGAACTGTTGGGTAGTGGCAACTTTCGTGCGCTTTTATATAAATAATGGCAACTCCATATTTACCTATTTGCTCTTGTATATATAGCTCCTGCATCTATAGGCTTTGCATTCATTGATAACTAGTTATTTAATATTAGAAATGTTGGAAATTACTTTATCTTGACTTAAACGATTACCCGAACATTGGACTATTTATAGTGGATGGAGGATGAGTTAATTTGTAAGGTTGACTTGTAGACTCCGGATGGGCCTTGTGTTGTTTAGTTTAATTTACTGTTAGTTTTATCAAATTGTAAATGAAGAAATGTTTGTATTACAGAGGAAAATCTTCCAAAATTTTGGTAAGTTAAGGCTTGAATGTTATATTTCTAATGTTTTAGACTTGTTACAGGTGGCCTGAAGCCAACCCATATCCTAGCACCAGTCTTGGCCCCAGGTTTGGGTCATGACAGTCATGGAGTTACTGACATTGCATTTGCTCATCCCAATAAGCAATTGTGTATAGTTACATGTAGAGATGATAAGACCATTAAGCTATCCTCTTAAAAGCGCTTAATCTGCTTTTCTAGGGCAAACATAATTGATATATCCTTGTTGTAATGTTTTTTCTATTGATGAGCTCGAGTTGTGTTGAATCACAGGGCTGACATTTTCCCAAACTTTAAATGCAATGGTGTCGTCAGGGGCTGATGTGCGGGTGAGAGCCTAACTAATATATAATTCAGAATTTTAGTGTTTATGGTTGTTAGTTATTCTGTTGTTTATTGGGGATGCTATAAGTTTTTGTTGAGAGTACAAAAGCTAGCAATTTCAAATCATTTAGTGCTTGCTCTATGGACTGTTTCCTTATCTGGTGTGGAAAATGCTTTCTTTGCAACCCTTTTAGATAAAACGAGAGCTGTGATTTGAGATCGATCTTAATCCATCGAGGGTAATCAATGGCTGCATATTGCAAGCTTTTTCTTTGGAAAAATTTTCAAATATAGTGGAATTACCATATTAATATAGTCTTCTTCTATGTTTCCTTCTCAGCCATATGTGTTGAAAAGTGCCCAAATATAAGCTGTTGTCTGAATTGGTGAAGTTGAATGATGAAATTGGTTTGAGGGAATCTCTAATGCAAAGATATGTCAATGAAAATGTACTATTTGAATTATTCTTTCACATAAATCTAGTTTTCATTGTTAGTTTCATAATTTGAATGACAGTACTGGGCTCTTTTTCTAGATCATGAGGTTATTTAACATGATATTGTTCCAAGTGAGCCACGTGCCTTGAGTTGCTTTCTCTTGACTGCAGTGTTTTAAATCAAAATAAGTTGTGAGTGGGGAAAAAATATAAGTTATATCAGTTTTACAAGTGAAACCAAGGAAAATATTCTATTTCCAGGAAAGCTAACCATTTACTACACTGAAGAAAATCGTCAATCATACAAATGAAGAAAGATACTAATTTATTTCAGGTTTCAAAAGAGGCTTCCCCCAGTTATTTCTAAATGCTATTGAATTTCAGTTAAGGCACCAAAAATTAAGTTGAAGCTTTCTCTTTATTGTTATCTCCAGGATTTTTACTTCCATAACATAATAACTTATTTATTTACATTCAATTAATTTGATGCAGCTATGTATGTGGAGCATTGATAAGTGGCAGAAGCTGAAATCGAGGTTCATACAAGCACCAGCTGGCCGTCAATCCCCCTTGGTCGGAGAAACTAAAGTCCAGTTTCATAATGATCAAGCACATCTATTGGTGGTTCCTGATAGCCGAATTTCCATTTATAACAGCAAGCTCGAATGTTCCCGTTCAGTAAGTTTTGCTTCTGTCTCATCTACTTTTAGTGTGTCATCAATCAACTATTTGACCATGATCTCAATTTGATTGAAGTGTGTGGAAACATAGTATCACAATAATATAGGTTAATGAGACCCCAAATCACATATTCTTGTTTGCATAAAAGATTTGTGGCTCTTTATTATCATTTTACTTACTCCACCTTGACCAGCTAGAGTAAAACTTACTAGAACACATTTTTATGGATAGCTTGCTAGAACCCTTGTCCTTGTGCATGGTTGGAAGTTTTATTGCTGGTGCTGCAACATGTCTGGCAAATGTTAGTATGCACTTATGCTATGATTTTAAAACTTGTAGTGGTCTCCAAAAGATGCACTCCATGCTCCCATTTCAAGTGCAATATATTCATGTGATGGTTTGCCTGGTTTATGCAGGTTTTGTGATGGTGCTGTTGGAGTTTTTGATGTAGACAATTTAAGGCTTCGGTGTAGAATAGCCCCTTCTGCCTACATACCTTCTTTCACTGGGTAAGTGCATTATTCTATATAAAACCGGTTCAAAGGTTTAAAAAAAGGTTCATTAGTTTCCTTGTATTAATGTGGAAAAGCAGTAGAATCCATCCCTCACTGGCTATATATTTTCTACGGCAGCAACACTACCACCTATCCTTGGCTCATCCATCTGCGCCTAATCAAATTGCTCTTGGCATGAGTGATGGAGCAGTGCATGTAGTCGAGCCTTCTGATACTGAGTTGAAGTGGGGTGGCACACCCTCCCAAGATAACGGCTCTGTCCCCTCTAATTCATCAAACCCTTCTTTGACTGGTCTACCATCATACCTCCCTCCCAGGTAACTGCCGCAGCATGTAGATGAGAAAGGCTACACCACAAGGGGGTATAGACACATTGAGCTGCACATTTTTTTTTTTTTTTTGTTCTTAGTTTTGAACATCACCCTTTTTACTCTTTTGACAATCCAAATCATGCCTTGCTATATTCTTGTAGGCTGTTTTGCTACATGAAATTGTAGAGAGAAGCATTTTATCAGAAACTTAGTATCCAACAAGCTGATTTGATGACACATTAGAAGGTTTTCCTTGTATGATGGTGTATACATTAATGGTTTTTGGAATGAAAATGGTCATTGTTGTCATGTTTGTCTGTTGACGTACTCAAAAAATTAGCCTTTTACTTTGTTTATTTTGGGTTGTTCCTCTGTAAAGATGTTTAATTTATACTTGTGCTTCTCTTCCTAGTAGGCTTCATCTTTTTTTTTTGAGTAGAAATTCTATCCAAGATTTTTCATGTTTTTTGTGTATGAATTTTAACTTATATCTTATTTTTCAGAAAATTAGTCTTTTTGATTTATTTTACCCTACAGTTAATCAAATTCTAGATATATAAAATTCAATTTCAAATTCAATTAAAATGAAGTTAAAGACTCAATTGATTTAAATTAATTTCTGCGCGAGTTTAGCAATAAAGCAATATAAAGCCTTGAGTTAAGACAGGGTTTTTGGGCTTTCGATGTTTTTGTTATGTATCATATCGTCTAAGTGATTATTTTAAAAGGGGTGGTTATTTTTTCATCCTTGTATGGTGGTGGGTGAATTGACCAAATCTGTAGTATTACTCTGTTTTGTTAAGAATCAACGAATTTGACTAAGAAAATGATTGAAAAGAGAACAAAAGTAAGAAAAGTAAGATTTGAAATAATGGGACTAAAATGTAAGAATCTGAAACGATAAGGATAAACGGAATTATATTAAAGTCTTTTGTCGTTGTAAATGTCAAATATCTTTGTCAAAGTCTATTTTTGGCTAAAAACGTACGGTATGACAGCTCCAGAACTTAACAAATAGTGTGTGGAATTGTGATTTAGTGTTTGTTAGGTATGAAACCAAGAAAAAGCAGGGAAAATATAGACATTGAAATGTAAACGCAGGCTGGGGAGTCTCTGTCATGTGGATGTTTCCTGGAAGACGCCTTTGTATTTGTCAGATTAATTGTCTTCTCTACCTACTACGACTTTATTCTTCAATTTCCACCGGAAAGCTTTTTTTTTTTTTTTTTTTAAAACCAAGAAAAAGCAACGAAAATACATGATTGATGAAATATGTTATGAGCAAAGATATTTGTAGCGTGAGAGATTCATGAGTATTTTTTATTGTTAGATATGAGACTGGAAGATGATGGAAGATGATGAGAGATTACAGTGGAGACCCGAGAGATAATTAATTATCTCAGTCCTTGGCTATCCTTCATTTTCCACCACAAATCAATGAAATGAATTTCGTGCGACTTCATATGTAAATGAATTGACTTGATAATGATGTGTTTGTACAGGAATTTGAATATTAAATAATTAGGTTTAATTTGAGTTTAAATTCATTTAAATTGATTAAAATATCATTAAAGTTTATTGGTAAGATAAATAACATCATTGATCAGTTAAATAATATCACTAATGTCTTGAATTGAATTCGAATCAAACTATTGAATTAAAGTTTTTGTTTGTATTAAACATGAATCAACTGAAATGACTTTCATAACCAACTTTTGCCAAGATATGATAAACAATAATAATTTGAAAACAAAAGGAGCAAAATTATAATATTTTAAACAGTGAGATTAAAAGTAATAATTGGAAACCATAAGAATTAAAAAAAGTCTCAAAGTCACTCTCTTTTCAAGTCTCCTCTTCTTCTTCTTTTGGTTTATGTAAATTGACCGAAAAAAAACATCATTCACAATCCTTTCTAATTGAAAAACACTCAACCAAACTTAAAGAATATAAATTTTTGCTCTCATCGATCTTCACCTGATAGGTTTTTACTGTTTTCTTTGATGATTTACTCTTAAAAGTTAAATAATAATAATAAAATAAATCATAAAAATATTAAAAGATTAAATATTAAAAATAATACACTAAGTATTGTTGGGCTCAAACCCGGTTTAATTGAGTTTACGTAAGACTTCAATTTGAGACTAAAAGTTATTAAATATAATTCAATTTAAAAAATTATAGTTAAACTTTATAACTTATATAATTATATATTCATATTCAAAATTTGATATTGAATTATATATATAAATTTTGAAGATAAGAGAGTGATTGAAGGGTGCCTGTCTGTTTATGCACTCAAAAAATGCATGACTGATTGTCTTGACTACCTACTACTACTTTATTCTTTATTTTCCACTGGAAAGATTCTATTTGACTAAGAAAAAGCAACGACAATACATGATTGATTGATGAAACATCTGCTTTGATTTTCCACCACAAATTAACGAAAATACGTAAAAATACATGAGTGATTGACTGAGTTAACTCAGTTTGATCCAAACAGTAAAAGGCAATACAAAGCCTCTAGCTGGATGAGATTTTTTGGTTCAGATATTTTTGTGATATCTTCCATTTTCTGAACAATTAATAATGGAATTGAGTTAAAAAAGATTGAAAAAAAGAAAAAGACAAATAATAATAATTTGAAAAAATAAGATATAAAATAAAATTATTATATTTGAAAAATAATCATTGAAAAATAATATAGACATTGTTGAAATGTAAAGGCAGGCTGGCTTGCATGCTATTAGTTTCAAGAGCAGAGTCTGTGTCATGTGGATGATTTTTGGGTACAATGAGTGGATGATTTTTGCTCTGTAATTTATATAGGCATACAGTGATTCAAATTATGAATTTATTGTGACACCATTAACTTTCAAGGAAAATTCTTGAAATAAATACAATCAAGAATCGGGATACTGAAACATCCCTAGTGAGGGATTAACAACAGTAAAAGCCCCGTCTATAAAAAGATTTTGTCCGCTCACGTACTTGGCCTCATCACTTGCTAAATATAGAGCTCCATTTGCAACATCCTCTGCTTTAAGTTTCACACCTTTCAAGACACCAAGCGAATGCATTAAATTCTCAAGCGAATGCATTGCCAAACCCCACAAATTTTGTGGCCAAGGGCGTTGCCAGAGCATAGGGCGACAAACAATTCACTCTAATGCCAGATTGTCCAAGCTCAACAGCAGCATTTCTCGTTAACCCCAACACGGCATGTTTTGAAGAACAATATGCATGCGAGGCAGCGCCACCAACTTGTGAGCTTATGCTCGCTGTTGAAACTATGCTTCCGCTACGAGCTGGAATCATGACGCATGCTGCATGCTTTATGCCAAGGAAAACCCCGGTAACATTTATGCTAAGAACACGCTCGAAATCAGCCTTTGTATTGTCGATTATCCGTGGCTTGTCTCATCAGCAATGCCGGCGTTGTTGAACATTATGTCGAGCTTGCCATGAGTTGAAACGGTTTGGTCAATAGCGTTTTTGATTTGGGATTCATCGGTTAGGTCGCAATGGACATAGGAAGAGATTGAAGAGCCGATGGCGTCGACTACTGAATGGCCAAGTTGGTCTTGAATATCCGCGATTACAACTTTGGCTCCGTGGTTTGCGAAGAGTTTAGCTGTGCATTCACCAATGCCACTGGCTCCCCCAGTGATCATTGCCACTTTCCCCTCCAGTCTACACGATTATGCATCAACTGAAAATTCACTTTTATTATGAACAAAAAAAAAAAAAAACACCATAAATCCGTTTACTTTTAGGGGATAACTCTTGGTTTGTGATGGGACGGACACACTTAAGCCCTTGCGTTCAACATAAATCTATAAAATCTGAAACAGAGTAACTTTCCACCACAAAATTACTAGATAATACATAAAAAAAAAAAAACGTATTCTGAAAGTAGAAAAGTTCTATAAACCGGCTGAGAATGTCGAGATTAGAACACCGATTTAATGCAAAAGGAAAATTTATTGAGGCTCACTCTCAGACATCCGATTGCAGATTTCTGGGATGCAAGCTTACCTGAAAGTCTACTGCTAATATTCATACTAACATTTTTTTGGTAGAAATTTGTAAAACTGTACAGAAAATTTAGAGAAATTAAACTTTATAATTTATATAATTATATATTCATAAATTACTCTTTCATATTCAAAATTTGATATTGAATTATATATATAAATTTTAAAGATAAGAGAGTTGTTGTATTATACTCAACCAAACCCCTTAAAGTAAGAGTGCCTGTCTGTTTGTGAACTCAAAAAAGCAAATTAACGACTGGAAAGCTTATTTTTGACTAGGAGAAAAGCAAAGAAAATGCATGATTGATTGTCTTGCCTACCTACTACAACTTTATTCTTCAATGAATGCTTATTTTCCACCACAAATCAACGAAAATACGTAAAATTACATGAGTGATTGATTGAGTTAACTCAGTTTGATCTTAACAGTAAAAGGCAATACAAAGTTTTTAGCTGGATGAAATTTTTTTTGTTTCAGATTTTTTTGTGATATCTTCTGTTTTCCGAACAATCAGTGGAATTGAGTTAAAAAAGGCTGAAAAAAACAAAAAGACAAAAATAATAATAATTTGAAAAAATAAGATATAAAATAAAATTATTATATTTGAAAAAATAAGCATGGAAAATATAGACATTATTGTTGAAATGTAAAGGCAGGCTGGCATGCTATTAATTTCGGAAGAAGAGTCTGTCTCATGTGGCTGCTTCCTGTAAGCCGCCTTTGTATTTGTCAGCTTAATTGTCTTGTCTACCCACCACTACTTTCTTCTTCATTTTCCAACCCCGTGAAGATGAACGAGAGAGTAAGGCGTTGGCTTTTGTCAGCTTAATTCATCGTCTACGTCCTTCATTTTCCACCACAAATCAGTGAATTCAATTTTGAGCAACTTTCCTTGACTTGATAATGAATCTTATCAACTCAATTCGGTTCCTTGTAATCTCTTTGCATCATCTTCGGTTTTCTTCTCTCTCAATCATTCACAACTACTTTCACTCGCAAACCTCCTCTCTCTTACTTTCTTTACTTCATTTTTTTCTTTTGCCCTGAGAAAAAAGAATTTCTGTTTAATATTTCTGATTTCTTCAAAACCAAAAAACAAAAAAAATTGCTTTGGGTTAATTCATGTTTCTGTACAGTAAAAATTCTATTTAAGATTTTTTATATTTTTTGTATATAAATTTTAATTTATTTCTTATTCCATGGAATATTATCTTTTTTTAATTATTAATTTAAAATTTTAATTTGAATCAAATTAAACATTAAATAAAATTGAGTTAACTCAATTCAAATATATCAATAAACAGTAATCCGAAGCTCGAAGTTGGGATGAGATTTTTTGGTTTAGATATTTTGATGATATCACATAATGGATTTAAAAAAGATTGAAAAAAGAAAAAGACAGAAATAATAATAATTTGAAAAAATAAGATATAAAATAAAATTATTTTATTTGAAAAAAAAAAGCATGGATGATATGGACAATGAAATGGTTGTTGAAATGTAAAGGCGGGGGCTGGCATGCTAGTAATTTCATGAGCAGCGTCTGCGTCATGTGGCTGCTTCCTGGAAGGTGCCTTTGTATTTGTCAGACTAATCGCTTATTTTTTAGTAAGAAAAAGCGACGAAAATACATGATTGATGAAATGTGTTATGAGCAAAGGTAACGGGACTAAAATGTAATAATCTGAAACGATAAGGATAAAAAGGGCTTATCTCAAAGTCTTTGTAAATAAATATCTGATCACAACGTCTTCGGTACCTTTTCTTCTCTCTGAATTAATCTTCAATACAAATTAATTAATGAATATATTTTATAACATAATCAGAAAAAGCATTTTAACAAATAGTGTGTGGAATTGTGAATCTGGTGTTTGTTAGGTATGAAACTAAGAGAAAGCAGGCTGGCGAGTCTGTGTCATGTGGATGTTTCCTGCAAGATGACTTTGTTTTTGTCAGATTTATTGTGTTACCTACGCCCTACTATTTTATTAATTTATTTTTTATATTTTTAAATTTTAAATTTTTATTTTTATTTAAAAAACAAAAATACTGTTCTGATTTTAATCATTAGATATATATTTAATTTTTTAAACTTTTATAGATAATAATTTATCATTAAACAAAATCTTAATTGTCAATAACATTTTACCTAAATAATATCATCAATCATATGAATTAAATTAAAACTTTTATTTGAATTAAACATAAATCAAATGAAGTGATTTTAATATAGACAGTTTTTGCCTTGATACAATGAACAATAATAATTCAAAAACATAAGGTACAAAATTATAATATTTTAAACAATGAGACTAAAAATAAAAATCTGAAACCATAAGGACTAAAAAAAATAATCTTACAGTCCCTCTCTTTTTAGGCCTTGTCTTCTTCTTTTGGTTCTGTGATTTGATTGAAAAAAGACGTCATTCACAATCTTCTCTAGCTGGAAAGCATTCAGCCAAACTTAAATAATATAAATTTTTGCCCTCATCGATCTTTACATGATGGGTTTTCACTATTTTTTTCAATGATTCACTCTTAAAAGTTAAATATTAATAAAATAGACCATAAAATTATTAAAATATTAAAAATAATATACTAAATATTGTTAGCCTAAAAACTGGTTAAGTTTACGTAAGATTCGTATTTGAAACCAAAAGCTACTAAACATAATTTAGTTTGAAAAGAGTTATTGTATTACACTTAACCAAACGTTTAAGATCTTTAGAAAATATAAAACACTCTAACCATGAACTTGAGCAAATTTTGGGATTTGTTTTGTCAATGAAACATGATTTTAATTTACAAATTTGAATTACAGATTCATGTTTTTGTATAGTAAAAATTCCATTTAAGATTTTTCATATTTTTTGTGCAAGAATTTTAATTTATATCTTATTCCTCAAAAAAATTAATTTTTTTTATTTATTTTAATCTGTGGTTAGTCAAATTCTAGATGTATAATTTTTTTTCTTAGCAATAGAGTTGATACTAAAGAAAATAAAATGGTAATGGTTTGTAACGGAGAGTGAAAATCTTGTCCTATAATCATTCTCATTTAGACAAAGGGTTAATTTTATGCTATCAAAGTAGACTTGAATTAGATTTGAATCGAATATAAATAAGGGCTAGCCTTAGATCAATGAGTTGAAAATTTTTAATTCAAACTCGATTTGATTTGTAAAATCGAGTATAAAACTTATATATTAAATTGAGTTCATTATTTAACTTGAGTTTGGATGATATTTGATGTATTCATATTCGAATTTGATGTGTTTGTTATAAATTGTTAGTATTCAAGTTTGAATCTCATTTAATCATATATAGAATTGTTTGATACTATGTTATCCAATCTTTTAATATAATATTTGTGAAATTTTATATAATTGCAATGAATTTATATTTATTGTTGTGTGAGATAGTGAAATGCTTGAAACAAAAAATTTTTTAATTTAGTTCAATTTGTTGTTTTATAGTTTATGTTCACGGTTATGTTATTTCGATTTCATTATAAAGAAGCTGATAGAGTAATGTAATACAAAAGAATTGTATTTTATAGATATTAGTGAAAATCTTTATTATAATAAGATTTTAGAGATTGGTTCGAATATATAATATTACAATCAATAAGATCAATAGTATAAACTGAATTGAAATTAAATTATCAATTTGGAACTTTTGTGATGTTCTTTTACAAACAATCAATGAAATTGAGTTAAAAAAGATTGAAAAAAGATTAAAAAAACTAAAATAATAATAATTTGAAAGAATAAGATATAAAATTGTAATAATTGAAAAAATAAGCATGGAAAATATAGACGATGTTGAAAGACCCAACGAGTTATTTTTACTTAAGGTTTTTTTAAATGACAATTTTCATTCTAAAATTTTTAAAAATTTAAATATTCACCTATTAATTAAAATAATCTGTTATATTTAACAATCAATTATTAAATTTAATTGGTTAAAGAGATACTTTTATTTTTTTGAATAAGAAAATTAGAAAATAATAAAATTAAGTTTATATAAATAATTAAAATATAAAATAATATTAATATAATATTAAAATGATAATAAATAATTTAAATAATTAATAAACATTTTAAAAAAATAATCACCACCATGGATAACATTGTCAACAATAGTAATTACTAAAAATTTGAAATTGATGACTAAATCTAACCATCAATTGAATCAGACGATCATTTTTAATTGTCTAATTAAGTTTATGATAGTCACTGTCATCGGTGGTAGTAACATTTTTTTAATTTTAATTTTTTTTAAGTTTTAATGATTTTTTAAAACTATTATTATTATATTAATACTATTTTATATTAAATTTATCTTAATATTAATATTATTTATTTTTTAATAAAAAGTATTTTAGTTATTTTATTAAAAATATTAACAAAATTAGAAAGAATTTGTTTTATAAACTTGAAAAAGGATTGAAAAAAAAAATAGAAGAAAGATAATAATAATTTGAAAACAGAAGGTCCAAAATTGTAATATTAAAAATAACTGGACAAACATGCAATAATCTGAAACAATAAGGGTAAAAAGAATTATGTCAAAGTCTTTCCTCGTGTAAATGGAAATGTCTAAATTTCTCTCATCGATCTTCACGTGTGGGTGTCCAGTGCGATGTCTCTGAATCTTCGGTACCTTTTCTTCGTGAGGTATGTAACGTTTTTCTGCTAGGAGTTTTGGGTTCTTGTTCTGAAAACATTTTAACAAATAGGGTGTGGATTGTGATTTAGTGTTTATTAGGTATGAAACCGAGAAAAAGCACGGAAAATATGGACATTGAAATGTAAACGCAGGGTGGCGTGTTAATAATTTCAAGGGTATAGTCTGTGTCATGTGGCTGTTTCCTGGAAGATGCCTTTGTAATTTGTCGGATTAATTGTCTTCTCTGCCTACTACGACTTTATTCTTCATTTCCCACTCGAAAGCTTATTTTTTGACTAAGAAAAAGCAACGAAGATACATGATTGATGACATGTGTTATGAGCAAAGATATTTATGAGTATTTTTGAATGGTAGATATCTGGAGACTGGAAGATAATGGAAGATGAGGAGAGTTTACAGTGGCGACCAACCATGTAAAAAGATGAAGAGGACATGACAGTGGAGACGCACCACGTGAAGATGAACGAGAGTTGATTGCGTTTGCTTTTGTCAGATTCATGAATTATCCGTGTCCTTCATTTTCCACCACAAATCAATGAATTGAATTTTGGGGGACTTCCATGGATAAATGAATTGACTTGATAATTTGAATCTTAAATAATAAGTTTGAATTTAAGTTTAAATTTGTTCAAATTAATCAAAATATTATTAGATTTTATTGGTAATTATTCATTTTCCACCGCAAAATCATTTCTTTTATATAATGATGTGTTTGTACAGGAATTTGGTTGAGCAAAAATGGATACCCAAATTTTATTAATCTCATATACAACTTATCCTAGCTGTGTTTCCAGTAATGATACTGGATTAATACAGTAGCATTAGGGTGAAACTGTTGATCCAATGGGCAACCCTATAATAAAACTGTTCACCAAATTTGTTTTTATTTCAGTTTCATCTTAATTGGAATTCACTTTTACTTGTCAGTTTATTTATAAGCCATTTACTAGATCTATTATAGACTTACACAAACCATTTATGCATTTTTTAGATTCAAACCGAATTTGAATATAGTTTAACTGAAGTTTAGTTTAAATATTAAATAACAAGTTTTAATTTAAATTTAAGTTTGTTCAAACTAATTAAAATGTTATTAAAATTTGTTGGTTAAATAAATAATATTATTAATAGGATAAATAATATCACTAATGACTTTAAATTAAATTTAAATCAAACTATTAAATTAAAACTTTTGTTTGAATTAGACATGGATCAAGTAAAGTAACTTTCACAAACAATTTTTGTCGAGATATGATAAATACTAATAATAATTTGAAAACATAACATAAAAAATTATAATATTTTAAACAATGAAACTAAGAATACTAATTTGGAACCATAAGGTTTAAAAAAAATTATCTCAAATCCATCATTTTTCGAGTCTCTTAGTATTCATTTGGTCTCTGTGACTGGGAAGCACTCAGTCAAATTTTAAAAATATAAATTTTTGCTCTGGTTAATCTTCGTGTGGTGAGCCTTTATTGTTATTTATTTTTAAAAATTAAATAATAATAAAATAGATTATACAAATACTAAAATATAAAAAATAATGTACTGAGCATTATTGGGCTAAAACCCGGTTGGTATTATCAACAAATCATGAGTTTAAACAAATTTTCGGATTCGTTTTATTAATTATAAAGGTCTGTTTATACACTCAAAAGAGCAAATTAACGACATGAAAGCTTATTTTTGACTGGGGAAAAAGCAAGGAAAATGCATGATTGATTGTCTTTGTCTACCTACTACCACTTTATTCTTCATTTCCCACCGCAAAGCTTCTTTTTGACTAAGAAAAAGCAACGAAAATACATGATGGATTGATGAATGAATTGAGTTTTGTGGAACTTTCATATTTAAATTTATCATCTCAGTTCGGTGGAGCGTAATCTCTTTTCATCATCTTCAGTTTTCTTCTCTCTCAAGCATTCACAACTACTTTCACTCACAAACCTCTCTAGAACCAGTTCCCTTGATTTCTTGAGTCTGCGTCTTTCTTGCCCTGTTACTTTCTCTCTTTTACTTTCTTTATTTCAGATTTTTCTTTTGCTTTGAAAAAAAGAATTTCTGTTTAACATATCTATCTGATTTCTTCAAAACCAAAAAAAAAAAAAAATTTGCTTTCGGTTATTTCTCGTTTACTCATAAAAAAGAAAAAAGAATTCGTTTCTCTTATTTATTGTTAATTTCAGCAGTTGTGTTTTGATTATTTTCATTTTCTTTACTTCTCTTCTGTTTTTCAAATTTGAAAAAAGTTATAAAAAATGGCGGAGATTGCCGGGGTTGTGGTGAGTCCTGTCCTTCAAGTTGCCGAGTGGTTGGCTGCTCCGATTTGGAGGCCATTGAAGTACTTGTACAATTATAGTACCAATTTCAAAAATCTCGAAGAAGAAGTTGATAAGCTGAAGGATAAAAGAGACGATGTTGAGCGTAAGGTTACTGCAGCTGAAAGAAATGTGGAAGAGATAAAGGAGAATGTTAAGAAATGGCAGATGGGTGTGGAGAAGACGATTGGGGAAGCAGAGCAGTTGATTCAAGAGAAAGAAAACAACCCTCGCCCTCGATGTTTCAAGGGATTGTGCCCCAACTTCATCGTTCGCTACAAACAAAGCAAGAAAGCATTCAAATTGACGCTGGTTGATATTGATCGACTCAAGCAAGAACAGGAATTCGGTCCAATTTCCGTTCCTACTAATGCACCACCGGAGATCTGGCAAAGATCTAATGAAGATTATTTGGCTTTTGAATCACGAAACTCCACTGAGAAGAATGTATGGGATGCATTGAATGATGGTAATGTCTACGCGATTGGTGTTTATGGGATGGGTGGTCTTGGGAAGACCACTCTTGTGCAAGAACTTGGTAGGAAAGCCAAGGAGGGAGGGCTCTTTGAGGAGATTGTTTTTGTAGAGGTAAAGAAACATTCAGTACAATATTGGTAAAGGTTTGCCCTTATTTTCAGTTTCTGATTGCGCATATATATATATTTTTGTCTTGCAGGTAACGGAGTCTCCTGATACAAAAAAGATTCTAACAATTATTGCTAAGAAGTTGGGTCTGAAAATCGAAAACGAAAGTGAGAGTGAAATAGCAAATAAGCTATATGAAAGAATGAAGGACAAGAAAATCCTTTTAATTCTTGATAATATATGGGAACCTCTAGATTTGAGAACAACATTTGGAATTCCTTCCCCAGCTGATCGGGGAAGAAATAAACTTCTTATCACAACAAGAAACTTAGATGTGCTGGAGAAAATGGATTGCACAAATAATTTCGGGATGGGCATTTTAGATCAAGAAGAAGCTTGGATGCTATTCACCAAAATGGCAGGTGTGTTACAGAATTTTCGTTTGTATGTTTTCTTGGTCAACACATTTTAATTCTTTTATTATTTTTTACATTATTTGTTGTACTTTGACGTGAATAATAAGATATTAAATAAATATGTCTTTAAAAAATAAACTTATATATAGTATCAGTTCTAAAAATCAGAAGGCCAAACCACTTATTCCCACCTAAGTTCTCCTAAATGATAAAATCACTTATTCCCACCTAAATTCTCTTAAATGATATCTCACCTATTAATTTTTTAAAAACTAAATATTCATTTAAAACTATTAAATTTAATTAATCATAGAGCATTATTTCTTTTTAATAACAAAATTTAAAATTTAAAAATAATAAATAATAAAATTAATTTTATAAAATAATTAAAATATAAAATAATAATAAAAATTTAATAATTTAAAATTTTTTATTAATAAACAAAAACCAAATTCCCACCCATGAGGTGTAAATCTAGTTGTCAATCCAATCAAGTGGTCATTTAAAATCATTTGATTAGGTTTTCGACGGCCAACATTGTCAACTTTAAAATTCTTTTGTTTTTATTATTATATTAATATAATTTTATATTAAATTTATTTTAATATTAATATTACTTAATTTTTGATGGATGGTATCTTGGTCATTTCATTTAAAATGTTAATAAATTTAAAAGGAAATTGGTCAATGGATGAATATTTGTTTTTTTTTAAATTTTTAGATGAAACTTTGTCAACTAAGGAAACCTTGGTTGGGAATAAGTTGTTTGGCCATATAAGATCAGTTATTGAATTAGTAATTTGTTATCATATTTGTCATTTAAAGGAACAGTTATAACATATATATATATATATATATATATAGTGGTATTCTTTAGAAAAAAAAAAACAAAATTGATGCATTTATTTGGAAAAGATTGAATCAACATTTATTATAACTTTTCTTGTTTTTAAATCCAAAGTATGCATGAAAATGCAATTTGTATAATCTTATATCTCTTTGCAGGTGATGTTGTTCAAACACGGGAATTGCATTCTCTACCAAATGATGTGTGTAACGAATGCGGAGGGTTGCCTATTGTTATTTGTGCAATAGCAAAAGCTTTAAAAAACAAGAGGCGTCCATCTGATTGGAATGTTGCATTGCAAGATCTAAGAAAGCCTTCACCAACAGAATTCACAAGATTTCTAAGGGAGGAATACATGAAGCTCGCCTTAAGTTACAAGTATTTAAGAGATGATGAACTTAAGAAAACTTTTTTAATTTCTAGTCTATTTGAAAATAATACTTCCATTTCAGACTTGTTCAAACAGGTTGTGTGTCTGAATATATTTAAAGGAGCTAACTTGACAATGGAAGACATGCGAGAAAGACTAGATATGTTGGTTCGTAACCTCAAAGATGCTTGTTTGTTGCTTGATGGGTTCGAAAGTGGACAATTTGCTATGCATGATGTTATTCGTGTTGTTGCCACAACAATTGCACATGAGGATCACCATGTGTTTACAACAAGGAATGACATTGAAGGAGATTGGAAGAATAGAGATAAACTCAAGAAATGCACAAAAATCTCCTTACCTGGTGATAGTACTATTATTAGTCAACTTTGGCCTCATGATTTGGATTGCCCAAATCTTGAATATTTTTCTATGACCAATATGCGGAAGTCTTCTTTCAAAATTCCAGAGGATTTATTTAAGGTGATGCCAAAGCTTAGAGTGTTGAATTTAGATGGACTACGACAATCGGCGTTGCCATTATCAATTGGTCTTTTGACAGACCTTCAAATGTTGTGTTTAGATGATAGTATAATTGAAGATGTTGCTATTATTGGAAAGCTTAAGAAGCTAAAAGTCCTTAGTTTGAGAGAAGCTTGTATTGAGGAGTTGCCTATGGAAATGGGTCAATTGACTGAATTAAGGTTGTTAGATTTAACCGGTTGTAAGAAATTAAAAGTTATTGCTCCAAATGTGATTTTAAAATTATCCAAATTGGAAGAACTTTACATGAAGGGATGCTTTGTTAAGTGGAAGATTGAATTACTTGAGGAATTGAAGTTCTTGCCTGTTCTCACCAGTTTAGAAATGGATATTGAAGATAACAAGGCTTTGCCTCAAGGTTTCTTTTTCAAAGAGCTTAAAAGGTACCAAATATCAGCAGGATATAAGTTCTGGCGTTTTTCAAGAATTTACAAGGAACATGGGATTTTAAGGAAGCTATATTTTGAATTTAATTCTATTATCTCCCTAAAAGAATTATGGGGAATCAAGAATGTTGAATTCTTACACTTAAACGGAGATTTCGACGATGAAAACGATCTTGAGCATTCACAAGTCTGTGTTCATTCCAATGAAATTACACCGCTTTTTAATAATCAGGTTTGATTTACTGTAACTTATTATAATTTTTTATTATATATATTCTTATTTTCTTTTAAGTTTATTCTCATTTGTTAACACACATAATTGTAGTAATCTCTCCTGTGTGTTTTTCACTAGTGATTTAAATTTTCAGATTTAGTTCGATTACACCATTAAGTACTCTTTCTTTTTAAAATTTTCTCATATGAGTTCATAAAAATTGGAACAACAATTAACTTTGGCTGTGGCTGCAGGTTATCTTTTCTGATTTAAAGGTGTTGACGTTGGCGCATATTATTTCTAGAAAGATTTGGGACAGCCAACTTCCAACTCCCTCCTTTCAAAATTTGAAAGAATTGCGCTTGTGGGGATGTACAAAGATAAAATATGTGTTTCCTTCGTCAATAGCCAAACGTCTCCAGCAACTCCAATACATTCAGATATGGGATTGTGAGGTTTTAGAGGGATTTGTTGATGTAGAAGAAGGAACAGAACCAGCTGTCAATGTTTTCTTTCCGCAGGTAACCACATTGAGGCTTTTCCGTCTACCAGGGTTTACAGATTTCTATCCTGGAATGTATTATTCGGAATGTTCAAAATTGAAAGAATTGAAGGTGACAGGCTGTGGCAAATTTAAAATGTCCTCTTTGTTTCAGCAAGAGGTACAAGAATCCAATTTTTTTTTTTAATTGTTTATATTATATTACATAAATTCAAAACAATTAACTCAATAGCAATAAAACATTAAGCTTCTAATAATTCAATCTTTGTTTTTTACAAAAAAATATTCATTAAAGGTACAAAATAGAAGTCCTTACAGATGATTAGCTTAAAATATTAAATTATTTGTGAATAATAAGAAATTATGTTTAATTTTAATATTGCCTATGTGCTTTGTTTGAAACAGTTTTACCTCACAAAATTGGGTGTTCTTGATATTATAATGATTAACAATTTAAATATCAATAATAATGTGTCACTATACGATTTATTTTACGTTATTTTTAATTCAAAATCACCATATTATAATTAATATCTAATTTGATATTCATTATAATTACATATTACATTTGTTATTTCAAAATTATGTTAACATGATTTGATAGTGGATTAGAGTCAAAAATCACTTTAATTTTGAAACAAATTATATAAAGGTAAATGTCAATCAAATATGTATTGAATTCTTTTATATATACAATTATACTTGGTATCTGTAGACACTATCTAATATCATATTGTCTATAAATATTCATCATTTCATGCAATAATATTATAGCTTATAAATCATATATTCTAAATACACTATGTGAGTCATAGCATCTCTCTCTTTTTTGAACTCTTTCAGGTATTTTATAAAAATCATAAATATAATAAGAGAGTGGTCTTTCATATTATTTAAAAGCTTAATGAGTTGAATTATTTTTCATGAGCATTGAATGTTATTAAAATTAAAAAAAATAAAAATTAAGAAGTATGTTTAATTAGTAGTTTTGAAAAATAGTTTTTTAACATAATTTTAATATTAATTTGATTTTTTTAAAAGATTAAGGTAATACAGAGTAAACAATTAACTAAACTTTTATTTTAATAATTTAGTTACAAAGTTAATTGAATTTTTTTTTTATGACTTTGTAGATCAATCATGATTTGAACATTTTTTGGTTAATCAATGGTGTGGGAAAAATTACTAGGAGTAAATTTAAATTTTTTGAAATCTTCAATTATAAGTCAGCAAATATTCCAATTTTATTCTTTTTTTTAGTTGTTTTTATTATATAATACAAATTCAAAATAATTGACTCAGTAGCAATAAAGCACTAAGCTTCTAAAAATTCAATCTCTGTTTTTTATAAAAAATTATTTCATTGTTTTTTGAATAAGAAATTAACTTTCTTCATATGTATTACATTTATTCAAAAATTAAATCTTGGAATTCCTA
>JAJEJH010000017.1:3717-69145 GCA_026122585.1 Anacardium occidentale
TCTTGCAACTGTTTTTTCAATTCCTAAAGTTCTGCGGGAGCCATTCTGTATGGAGCTTTCAAAATCGGAGCTGTCCCTGGGAGCAACTCGATACTGAACTCAAGCTCTCTCTCTGGTGGTAACCCCAGTAACTCATCGAGAAACACATCGGGAAACTCGCAGACAACTGCCACCTGATCAATACTGGGCCCACTCACATCTCTACTCACTACATTAGCTAAGTAACCAATACAACCCTTACTTAGCATCCTCCTGGCCTGAACGCACGAGATCAACATGGTCTCCACTCTACCCTCTCCAAAGACAAACTGATCAGGGCCTAAGTGAAGTCTAACCTTTTTCTTCTGACAATCGATCTCCGCCCCGTACCTCGCCAGGAAATCCATACCTAAGATCATGTCAAAATCACTCAACTCCAACAGGATCAGATCTATCATCAAAGATCTACCCATGATCACTATCTCCTGATCAAACAATAACTGGTCACTATACATCACACCCCCATCTGGCATCTCAATGCACACATGACTCTCAACCACACTAGGGGTCAACTCTAATCTCTCAACTACCCCTCTCGAAATGAAACTATGGGTGGCACCACAGTCAATCAAAACAAACAAAGGAGTGTCAAAGAAGAACAACTGACCAGTAACAGCATGTGGAGTAGCCTCTGCCTGTTCCTGCCCCATGGCATACACTCTGGCTCGACCTCCACCTCCACCTGAAGTCCCTGCACCTTCTCTTGGTGCGCTAGCTCTGCCACTGTGACGACGATCAGCCCCTCCAGCTGAATCGCCTCTGCCTCTAAAGAAGCCTCCTCTATCTCTGCCTGAACCAGGCCTACTAGAACCGGCTCCTCCTGCTCCACCAGAACCACCTCTAGCTGGACACTCAGCTATCCTATGCCCCGGCTGACGACATCCGAAGCATACTGGCTGACTAATCAAGCACTCTCCACTGTGCCTCCTGTCACACCTAGAACACATCGGTGGCTGACTCCCCGTCCTCTGACGCTGAGCACTCTTACCAGCTTTTCTCTGCTGCATGGGCCTCTTGCCCCTGTCTCTGTCACTGCCTCTCTCAGGCTGAACTGAATACGTACTCATCCTCTGCAGACACATCTCTGATCTGGTCGCTCTCTCTAGAGCATCACTGAACCTCTGCGGGGGATGATCACCAGTTAAAACATCTCTGGCTATGGCTGGATGCAGACCATGAATGAACTTCTGAACTCTACCAGCCTCTGTACCCGCTAAACTCGGAGCAAATCTGGCTAGTGCATTGAACTGAGTAGCATACTCTCTCACTGAACTCGAGCCCTGCTGCAACTCAATAAACTCTTGAGCTCTAGCATACGCGGTCCCTGGGCTCTTGAACTCACCCTCAAACATTGCCCTGAACTCTACCCAAGACAATGAATCCTCATCAACGGTTGTCCTCGCGAGATTCCACCACGATCTCGCGTCACCTCGAAACATAAAGACTGCATATCTGACCCTCTCCCGATCAGACATGGTGAATAGACCGGTCACACTCTCGACCGCCTCTATCCACTCCTCAGCTGCTGCCGGATCTCTAGTACCCATAAACTTGGGAGCTTGATGAATACCCGAAAGACTGTAGATCGGATGAACTCTCTCCGAACCACTGGTACTAATCGTATCAGACCCAGAACTCTGTCCCTGATACTGCTGATACGGATACTGCTGATACCGACCCATCTGCTCAGGATAACCCTGTCTCTGAAACTCAGGCTGTCTCTGCCTTGGCCTTTGGTAGGCTTCTTCTCTGACTGGCACCTCTCTGCCATACATCTGCTCATCGCCTCTGACAGGCTGCTGAGGTCTCTCCCTCATCATTTCTCTGAAGATTCGCCTGACATCTTCTTCCTCAAAAGCACCACGGGCGGCCTGCTGTCCTCTTCCACCACTACCACTTCCACTTGAATGTCCAACTGAAGCACTATCCTCATCTTCGGAAGATCTCGGAACACGGGCTCTCCTACCTCCCCTATCTGAAGAAACCATAAGCATTAGGGTCAACCGAACAAAACAGATACTACCGTACTTACACCGAGAGGAAAACGAGCACTGGCTGTTGGGATACGCTGAAATACACACATACGCACCTTGAAAAGCAATGCAATTCACACATATGTACACAGTTTTCCGCTTTGATATCGCTCTGATACCAAAAATGTAAGACATCCCAGAAGGGTATTACTGTTCACTGTTTAATAAAATAATAATAAATAAATAATGAAAATATGGTCAATAATACCCGACCGAAATGCTTAACTAAACTAAAATATCACAGCGGAAATACCTGTGGTACATTGTATACATACATATATACATGCCCAAATAAAACTTGCATATATTAAAATATTCGCGGAAAACATATACATGTGCATACAACAAACTGAAGTAAACTGGATCCCAAATAGCAGCAGACTCCTCCTCCCAGCTCCCAACAACCTACCTGCAAGAGAAAGGAAAGTAGGGAGTGAGCGATAAAATTACTCAGTAAGCACTTCATATCCTCAGACCCTAAACCAACCCTTCTCGAAGGATTGCCACCTCAACACAACTGAACAGGCTCAACTGAAAACCACTCTGACGGTCTCATCTTCACGGATCGGATACTACCTCATACTGGGTCGTAAAATACATATATGAGTATACGTAAACAACCTAGAATGAAGAGTAATCCGGAAGGTCAAACTTGACGCACCGAACTCTGACTGAAATCATAAACTGAACTGTTCTGATCTGATACTGGTACTGTTATCTGAAGTTCACGTGTCAATACGTGGCTTAACATGTTCTGATATTCTGCTGTTCGTGTCTTTTACATGCTGTTTCATATTCTGTTCATTTACAGTTTCTTACTGTCTTATCATTCTCTGAATGATATGCACTGTGTCATATAATCATGACATGATATGATAACATGCTGAAATCATAACTAGGCCTGGGCTTGTATACTGAAAATAGTTTTCTGAAAACTGTTCATGAAAACTACTGTTGGATCCTAGGATCCCATATCTGAAAATCATAAAGCTTTATCTGAAAGCTATACTGAAAACTGAGTACCCTGGGGTACATGATATGCTGAAAACTGTGCTACGCAGACTGATGAAATACAGGGATTCGGTACTTTGGCCATGTGAGTTTCCACTGCAAACACGTGCCACAAACTGTATGGCCCACGTGATGCCATCAGGCCTGGGCCTGGAAACTGAACTGATCTGAGCGCCTCGCGCTATAACTCATCTGATCCTCGGACCAGAAAAACTAAACTACTAGCTGAGCAACCCGGCACATGCCAATACATAGGACTAGTAATGAGTATATAACTCCTGGTGACACGGGTGCTGAAACTCACAAGTGCCCCCTCGTATTCACCTCTGAAAACTGTGTTTTTCAACTGAAAACATGAATTCGGATCCTCGGATCCGCTTCTGAAAACACTGTATGGCATGCCATGCTATGCATATGCATATGATGCATCATGTATTGTTATTCGAGCTCAATTTACTGTTTTCTATCCATTGGATAGGGTTTACTGTGCACATTTTCTCAATTAAAGCTTAATTCTCAAATTCTGCCTGACGTACGGGCGTGCGTGATCGCGTGTACGGGCGTAAGTGAACGTGCACGGGACCGTGACCAACTCGTGCATAAGGTCGTGCAAGGTTCTGGAATTTCAAGCAATTTCTCACATTTCACTGAGTGCACGGGCGTACATAAGCTGTGTACGGGCGTGACCCTGCAAATTAGGTCATGCACGGGCACGTAAACACGGCCGTGACCATGCAGAATACGCAGAGTGCACGGGCGTGACCCTCGGGTGCACGGGCGTGCGTCCTGCTCTGCACCTCCATGACTACTCGAATCAACCCGATTCCGGCCAAAAACGCATACCAAACGCAAAACAAGCATATATCACATGCTAAACACTTCCAATAAGCATATATACACTTCCAGCAACTTCAAAACACCAGCAAATCATCCAACCCAATCTCAAAACCCATAATCTCATACATAACATGTGAATAAGCATAAATCATCCACATAATCATCTCAAATCATCATCAACACGCAAGGAGCACATCACAAGCATGCTGGAACACATCTCATGCATAAAACAAGCATCAAGCCGAATCAAAATACAAGGGAAAGAGGAAAGAAGCACCTACCTTTAGACATGCTTTCTCTCTCAAGAAGATCACAAGATCAAGCTGAATGGAAGATCAAGGAAGCTGCTCTCCACTTCTAGGGCGAATATCCTTTGAAATCAAAGCCAAACTTTGGGTGAAAATGAGTTTGGAAATGGATAAGATCAACTTAAACTCAAGACAGCTGGAGCTTATCGCATGCACGGGCGTACACCTCTCATGTACGGTCGTACATGGCAGGAAAATTACAAAAATACCATTTTCCCGCGCTCGCATGCAAATCCACCCAAACGGATCCATGCACACACCCCAAACTCAAGAAAAACCTCACAAATCACCCCAAAAGCTCTCACAACCCTAGAAAACTCAGAAATCTCAAACTAACCCCGAATCTGGGATGTTACATATTATGTACATTTTATAGATGATTATATTATGTTTACATGGATTTTCCCTTTACAAAACAAATCAAAGGTAGCAAATGTCTTCAAACAATTTCATAAGTTGGTAGAGAGGCAATTTGATCAAAAAATAAAAACTGTCCAAATAGATTGAGGTGGAGAGTATAGGTCTCTTGTATCATATTATCTAGAACAAGATATTAGCTATAGAGTTTCTTGTTTGTACACTTATCAACAGAATAGGTGAGCTAAGTGCAAACATAGACACATTATTGAACTAGGATTAGTTTTTTATTTCAATTTGGAATGCCTTTGAGTTTCTAGTGGGAAGCTTTCTAAACTGTTGTTTACTTGATAAATAAAATGCCCTCAACTGTTTTAGCCAATCAAACACCATTCCAACTACTGTTAAAAAAGAAACTTGATTACAAGTCTTTTAAAGTCCTTGGATGTGCCTATTTTCCATTCTTAAGACCTTATAATCCACACAAATTTGATTTCCATACCCAAATGTGTGTTTTCCTGGGGTACAATGCTATACATAAAGGGTACAAGTGTACATAAATTTGGGAAGGTTTTCTATTCAACTTTTGTTAAGTTCAATGAAGAAGAATTTCCATTCAAAGTAGATCAATCATTTTTCAAGTTTCTTTAGAAAAGTCAGTCATCAAACTGTCTAGAAGCTATTCTCAGTATGTTCATCCCTTATACAAAGTCAAATATTCCAAATAATATTTCTTTTTCTTTACTTGTAGAATCAAATATTCCAAACAATATCTTTTTTCTAGTCCAAATAGTGTTTCTTCTTCTCTGCTTACTAACTCAAGTGTGTTCCTACAATCACACCTTAGATTTTACGGACACAACTGCACTCAAAGATGACACAATTATATCCCTTGAACCCAACTCAAATTTATCATTTACACTACTGTTATCTTTATTGCCAAAGTCTTCATAGATTACAAATTCAAACCAACCCACAAATTAGACAAATCATCAACATTCATCTTTTGTTTCCTTCAATTTTCTACAAATCGTTTAGTCTTAAGATACTTTTACCATTGTTCCATTATCTATTCCTTATAGTCTAAAACTCACGATCCAACTGAATTCCACTAAGGCAAGGCATCTTACGTTAATCAAAGCAAAAATAGGATATCTTTTGTTTCAAGAAGATTGTCTTTGTGGACAAAAACTATAGTAAAAAAACCCACCAATGTAGTAGAGTCCTTAGATGATGTAGCTTGGTATGTAGCTATGCAAGTTGAATTTACAACATTAGACAATAATAAAACCTAGGAATTGGTGCCACCTAATGTTGGTTAGCATATAGTAGGTCATAAAGGGGTGTTCAAAATCAAATTTAATACATATGGATCTCTTCAACAACTTAAAGCTAGACTAGTGGCTAAACGATTTCAACAAACACTTGGAGTGGACTATTTTGATACCTTTAGTCTTGTAGTAAAAGTTGTAACTGTTAGAATTATTTTATCCTTGGCAATATCTCATAGATGACATGTTTATTAGATTGACATTAACAATGCTTTTTTGAATGGTGAATTACAAGAAGAGGTTTATGAAAGCCAGCCTCAAGGTTTTGTCAATGGGATAAAGCTTGAGTATTTATACAAGTTAAAGAAGACATTATATAAATTGAAATAGGCTCTTAGAACCTAGTATGAAAAGCTAAAGTCTACATTGATTAAAAGAGGTTTTGTGAACATTGTCTCTATTTTCATTAAAAGATCTTGGAGAACTAAGTTTTTTTCTTAGGAATTGACTTACATAGAAGTAAGAAAGGGTTACATATGTGTCATGCTAAATACATAGGAGAATTATTTGTGAAATCTAAAATAAAATATTCAAAACTTTGTAAAACACCCATGGTAGCTGGGGTGAAGTTATTTGTAAAAGATAATGAGTGGTATGTTGAGCCTACTCAACATAAAAGTTTGATTTAAAGGTTACAATATCTAACCATGACTAGACCTGATAGAGCTTTTGTGGTCAACCAATTTTTGAAAGAGCCTACAGTGTTACTATGGCAAGCCTATAAAAGAGTGCTAAAGTATATAAAAGGAACACAATTTTATGGGTTATTAATTACACCAACCATTGTGTTTACTCTAAAAGCCTATGCTAATATTGATTGGGCTAGTAGTTTAGAGGACAGGAGGTCAACTAGTAGGTAAAATGTCTATTTTGGTTCCAATTTTGTTTAATGGTCTTCTAAGAAATAAAATGTGGTGTCTTTGTCTTTTATAGAAGTAGGGTATCAAGCTGTGAGTCAGGTTTCAACTGAACTTGCTCGGATCAACGGTTTGTTCACTGAAATCAAGGTTTCCTATTTTTTTTGAACCTATAGTATGGTGTGATAATGTTAGTGAAGGGGCTTAAGCTTCTAATTCTGTACTGTATAAAAGAACTAAGTGCATAGAAATTAATGTGCATTATGTGATGAAACAAGTAGCAGCAAAAGGTTTAAAGGTGCAACATGTTCCTACTTAGCATCAAGTTGCTGACATTCTCACTAAGCCATTATTTGTAATGAAATTTGAAGAGTTGAGAAGTAAGTTGAAAGTTTATGAGTGGGTGAAAGAACCAAGCTGAGCGAAGAAACAAGCTCTGAATGAAGAGTAGAGTTGAGGTGATGAGGTGGAAAACTTAATAAATTATTCTCCAAGCACTTTGATGTGCACTACTAAAATTTTGTAAGCTAAATTCTGCTTCTTCTGGTTTTTTTTTTTTTTTTTGTCTGTACCAAGGGGTTAATGGCACTTTGGTTGTGCATATGTGATTGCTACACTGATTTGTGTTAGATTGTTATTTTCTGTTATGAAGGATAGGTTAGACTCATGGAGAAGTTTTATTTTTGCATAGTGGTTTAGGCTTAGGGAGGAGTCTAACAGATTGGTTCTATGAAGAGCTCGGATTTCAAGAGTAATGTTGCTTTTGCAACCGATTGGCTATGAACAAGTTGTTACCGCTTTTTATTGACTTTGTTAATCTGTTTGCCAAAGAGGGAGACTGTACATATTTTTGGCACAATTGTGATTTCAATTTTATAGTTCATGGTATCAATGTTGTCTGTACATTGAAGATATTTTGTGATCACTTCTTTTTTTATTTTTATATATATTACTTTCTGACATATGACATCCATGACTTACGTTTATACTGACATGTTTTATACTTTTATAATTTCTTTACAAATAGAACATGTGGATAATAATTTAGCATTACAAATTTCAACAACCAAGTTCATTGGGATAGTATATAAACTACCATTTTCTTCATCATTTTGTAACCTAACTATTTGCTCTCTCACAAGGGTCTTTATTCCTATTGCAGCTTTCAATTTTTTTTATTAATATCTCTCTTGAGTTCTTCAGACAAGTAGTCATTTTTCTAAACACTGTGAAGAATGACCGTGACCTGAGGTTATAGGGATTTTTTAACCTCTCAAATCTGGGATTTCAACTCTTATGTTGAAAGGGATATTGAATTTTTTTAAGGCTTAGAAAAACTGGTGAGATGCTCATGTTTAATTTAGATTTGTGTAACTTCTGATAATTAGAGTTTAAGTTTTAGTTGCGCAAGCTTGATAGCTGTTTGTATTTGAGTTGATCTTTTCCTGTATTTGATATTATTATTATTATTATGATGGATCAAAATTTGTTGGAGTTGTTCCCGTAGCTGTAGGCTATGACTATAATTGAACCATGTAAAAAAATTATCTGTTTCGTCTACTTTTTGGGCTAGTTTATTTTCCATTTTTTTATTAAATCGTGATTTATCTAATTACTTATTAATCGTGTTCATAAAATGAATACACATCCAACTTGTATCATAATAATTCACAAAAAGAAAACCTTATTTCCTATTCATTGAAAATATATACAAAAACCAAGAATAGACGCAATTACATTTTTATTTCAAAGAATTTTCTGAAAAATGTTCAATTTTCTGCAATTTAAGATTCGATTTTGAGAAGTTTAATTTTGGCACAGACAAAAAGAAAAAGAAAAATGACTAGCTCGACCCAAGATTTTCCGTTAATGCTCGGCTTTGCATTTTGCAAGGAAAAGGGCTTAGCAGCATCGTTCCAACGGTGGCATTGGAGTCAAATGCCACCATCAAATCCTCGCATAAACCTGTAATTTCGTAAGGTGTTCCTTTATCTATTGCTGTTACAAATATATTAATTCTTGTATCTACCGTCACATCAAATTTCACAACACTTCCAATTAAATCCTCTGCAACTCCTTCGGAAACTTGGTAGGAAACTGGTGCTGATGAGATGGCGATTCGTGCATTAACAAAATTTTCTTCGCCTTTTCTTTGCGCAAAAGGTTTGATCACCGCACCTGATATAAACTCTTTCTTGTACCTTACAACAACATCGAACTTCTCATACGAGATAAGTTTGTTTTTGTAAGGGTTTTTTACGGACAAAACAATATCCCAATTGCCAGTTAACCGAGACTCTGAAGTGGAAACATTAAAGTTATCTATGAAGATTGAATTCACCTGAATATCAGGATGTTCATCGAAGCTCGCTGTCAAAAATGATAAAAGAACAAGCACCCCTAGACATATGAACAGAAAAGGGATACACAGTTCAAACGGCAAGCTCAGGTCGGCCTTACCAATATTCTTCTCACGATTTGTTGAAGCAAACTTTTTAATATTCTTCTCAATATCTGTTGAAGCGCCCATATTAACATTTTTCTTGACATCTGTTCTAGCATCTATAGTAAATAATGATATTCTTCTTTTGAATCAGTCAAAGCGCCTGTTGAATAGAGACAAGACTGTCGGAAAAAACTGAAACTGACTTTTACATATATTTAACGCCCTAAAAAATTATTACTTAATATTATTATTATTGTTGTTGTTCTTATAGAAAGTGGTATAATAAATAGTTATATGAAGCAAAAACTGGACTAATTCCTCAATCTCGCCAGATGTTTAAAAAAAACTAAAATGGGATAAATATTTAGCTAAATATAGCATGAAAAAGGCTCCGATTCACGAAAGTTCAATTCCGTTTTATTACTGGAGAAATTAATCAAACTAGCCATAATTTAAACATTTAAAATGAATTAAACTAGTTTTAACAAGTTAAAGCTCTTGATTTACGTGTACCCAGCCATCCTCGTTACGCGTGGCATGCGTAGTAAAAATGAAAGATAATTGATCAAATCGCAGGTACCTGTCACACATGGCTGACGAAATTCGTGCGTGGTGAGTAATTTCATGTGGTGTGTCTCCGTTGAGGGAAAAAATTTTCCAATGATGTTTGACATTTTTCGGTGCAGAAAATGGCAAAATAGATTATAGACGCAATCCCTTTTATGGTAAATACATTATAGTCTAATGATTTGGGCGTTTTGTGCGGAATTAAATCGTATATGGCTAGTTGAAATCTTGTTATAGCAGGAATTCAAGCAAAAACAAAATGAACTGCTGGTGGAAAATGGCAGAATTTTGGTGTTTCAATCACCGTGCACGGAATGACAGTGGGTACTTGTGATTTGCATCCATGACGCGTGATGCGCATGGTGGACATGGTTGGGGAGGGACGAGTAAGGGTAATTTTCAAAATTGAAAGGGCTATAATAGAGGGATTAAAATGCAAATTTGGGAGGGTTTTGGTCACTTTTCATAGTGTTTCCAAGTATAGTGGTTAGATAAAATTGACCAAAATATTGATTGTAATACCTATTTTGCCCTTGAATACTATTGGTTTTTCTATATAAACACACCACCATCAACTCTAGAAAATAAATGAAACTCTCAAAATTTTTTTTCCGTTACACTGGCTCTTAATTTCCATTATTGATAATTTGATATCACGAAAATAGTTTGTTTATCTAAGCATCTATATGAAATTTTAATCAAAACTTAATTTCTGTTAACTTTTGCGGATCTATGGGCTTAATTAATTGCTATTGTATGAAAGTGGGATAATTGAAGTTTACCAAATAAGGTGTATGTTGGTATGTTTTAGGGGGGTTAATTGATACTATTTTTGTTTGTAAAATATATGTTGCAGTAGTATTGATTATGAAATGTTGGAAAACTATAGAATTTGTGAACAAAAATTTTGATAAAATTAGAGGAGGAAATTCATATTGTAAACCAATTGAACTCTAAAATCGTAATGTGTTAACTATTAATTGTTAACTATTAAATGAAAATGCGTAAATCTTAAACATTAATCGAAAACTATAAAAACCAAAAGCGCTAAACCCTAAACTATCAATTATAAATTGTGAATTATTTAACTATAATTCATAAACCTTAAATCATAAGCCATAAAATATAAACCTTAAACAAAAAAATATAAATTGAATAATCTTATAAACCATTAATTCTAAATCATAAAACCCCTAACCTTAAACACTAAATGGCTACCATGAAGTCCTAAATTATAAATTCATATACTTAGATATGCAAGTGACAATAATTTTTTTTTTCCCATTGTAGGCTTGATGGATATGGTAGGTTATACTTTGTATGTTAAGGGAATGAATGGAAGAAAATGGTTTAATTAATTATGACAGAGGGTGAGAAAAGTGGGTTCAAATTATGGAGCACATGATATTGGAGGGTTTTGATTCGAATGTTGAGTGAGGTTCTACAAATAGACCAAAGGCAAAATATGATTCAATTATCAATGAGACCTAGGAACTAGAAAGACAGTGGACGTCATATGCGATTACTATGTGACATGTATAATTGGATTTTCTTTTTGATTGAGAGAATGCATTCCATTTTATGTGAAACACATTTGTCACTTTGTTCAATCATTGGTGACAATTTGCCAATGTGATTTTCAATAATCAGATATGGTAGAGCATAATTTTCAAGGAATACACCTAGATGATATGGAACATGCAAATAAAGATAATAGCGGTGATAAAGACTCTGATGACTCATCATGGGTTCTTGAAACAGGTTTACATCCAAACTAAGAACTTTATAATGATGACGACGTAAGGGGTTCTCGCGATAGATACTAAACAAGAATTCACTAATGTCTATTTTGGTGGTTACGAGGATAAGCCACTTGATCAGTATGGAACATGCACTTTTAGTGCTTTTTAAAAGACATATTACATGCATGGCAATGTAGGCCCTGAGGTGCACAATGTACTTA
Organism: Anacardium occidentale; assembly: GCA_026122585.1. Taxonomy (NCBI): domain Eukaryota; kingdom Viridiplantae; phylum Streptophyta; class Magnoliopsida; order Sapindales; family Anacardiaceae; genus Anacardium; species Anacardium occidentale. Next base: position 15,467 of record JAJEJH010000017.1, read on the forward strand.
GGAGGGCTATAGTTATTTCATTGGTTATCTCTATACTTTGACCTCTCTTCCATACCTACTTTGACAGGAGCCTAAAGAGGTGGTTCCAATTTCAATGTGCATGATATATTTTCTAATAAACATAGTTTGATAAATACTTTTTATCAACATTCCATTAACCATGTATGCTAGTATAAAGAAATGAGGTCCACAAAAGATAGGTGGTAGGTCAATTTGTGAATGAACAATATGCATGGCACGTATGGATGATGGGTATCCTTTTTCGACATACGATGTTATGAATCTATGCACACTTGTGGTTGACATCAAATAATGTCATAATCTATGCATACTTGTGGTTGACTTCAAATAATGTCATATTACAGGCAAGTTATTGCCTAAGCATTAGATCAAATTGTAAATGCAAAGTTTGTAATGTTTGATACTATATATCATTCAAAGGAAACCATCAAGGATATTACTTAGAGATACGAAATAGACATATTATATGCATAGATATGACGTGTAAAAATTGGGCATTTGAATCTTTGTTTGGCTCATTAGAGCAATTATCGCCTCCAAAATTCTATCATAATTTAATATAATGTAACCTTAACATAGTCACACATTTGAAGATGGATGAGCAACATAGGCTCAAACAATTTTTCATGGCCTTGAGATGTAGTATCCATATGTTTCAACATACTATCTTACTAATACTATGCATCGATGGTGATCACTTGAAGGGAAAACATTTGAGGACCATTTTCATTGTTGTTACAAAAGATAATAATAATCAGATGTACCCTGTAACCTTTAGTATCAGAGGAAGAGATGACTATGAATCTTGGAATTGATTCTTGACAAAATTCAAAAATTGCATTTGAGATGTCCTTGAAATGATAATTATTTTGGATCAATATACCAACATTATATCTGTAGTGTTGAAGTCTTTCGTCATGTTTACAATGGATCTTGTTACCACCACATATTGAACAACACAGACATAGTTAAAGGGACGTTTAAGATTTGCAATTTTGTTTTGGAAAGTAATGAAGGCCTATTTATTAAGGAACTTTAATAAGGCATTGATGGCATTACAAAGCATTAACCTTAACATGGCTTAGTACCTTTCTAGCATCGATTATGAGAGATGGTCTAAGGCGTATTGTTTTAGGGATACAATACAACACCATGACAATAAATATTGTAGAGTCCTTTAATTATCTTGTAAAGTACATTCAACGTCTTCCCATCACAATGCTTGTAGAGTTCATCAAAGGCACTTTTTAGAAATGCTTCCAAGAGAGACAAAACCATACTAGTGGGTTGTTTATAGTTTCATTAGCTATATTGTATATTCTATTATTACCTATTTGTTTGTGGTAAACATCTTTATTCTAAAGTATGTTGACTATTACAGTTGTTTGTACCAACATTATCACTTCTTGTGTCAGACAAAATCAAGAACCACATATGGATGACGTCTAACTTAGAGGTTCACCCTATCAATAATAACTAGTATGAGGTTGTGGACAGTGGCCAACAAACTATGATTGTCGACCTTTTTGTGAGGGAATGTACATGTTGGAAATTCCAATTGTCTTAGATCTCTTACAAGCATGTAACTGTTGTAGCAAGATATATGAAAATTTCCACTTGCATTCAATGGGTCCATCCTTATTGCAGCTCTAAACATGACATGTTTATGTAGAGGATGTCAATTCGTTAGGGGACCAATCATATTAGATTCATGCATCGACTACTATTTTTGTTTTGCCACCATGTGCTGATTGTTGAAGTGCTAGAATTCCATCCTACAAGGACAAATTTTTGACAAATTTTCATTAGAAGGTGAGGATAGTCTTTAGCAATATTATAGTTGTTGTCAACAACTAGGTTTATTACCTAGCTCCAATTTGTAGATCCACCCCTTCAAATCCATTTAGAAGATACGGTGATGGTCAATAATCAGACACTATTCAACCATAGGCAATTGTTGTTAAAAAATAGTCAATAAATGTCAGTTTTGTTTTAGTGTATGTTCATATAGTTATTTTTCTTAAAGATGTCTTTTGTTTGTTGTTTATATGTTTATCATTTACAATATGTTAATGTTATATTTTTTTTTCTAAACAATGACTTTTATGTTGTTCATATGTTTGTCATCTCCAATTTGTTAATTTTATATTTTATCTAAATGGTGACTTTCATGTTGTTTATATGACATTTTGAGATTCGTCTTTGTTATATTTATTATATTATACATTTGTAAACACATATATCTACCATGTATAGAAATAAGTTAGGTCATAAATAGATACGATAAAGTATATATATCTCTACATAATATGAGTTCCATATATGTACACACACACACACACACACACATATATATATATAAGTCAATCGATGTAGCCAAAAAACAATTGTGATGCTACGCGCCTGTGTAGTACAATCATGTTGTGCTGCTCCCTAACTCCATGTTGTGCCATGTTGTGCCCTAATGCCAAACACTTCATGTACGACAACATGTAAACGTGTCGGCGTTATTGCAGTTTTAACAGGTGATATGTAGACTGCTAGTTAAAATTTTTTGGAGAGGTTGACTGAAGTGAGTTTTGTTATTTTATTTTGTGGTAGTTGATAGTAAGGGAGGAGTAGTGTAATTTAGAGTTGACTGGATGAATTTTGGGAGTTGACAGTTTTGATTCAAGGAAGAAATTTTCTTTGCAGTTATTCTATTTTGTAGTGACTGTTAGTCAGAGAAGGGTATTGATCTGAAAATTTGTGTGGAGGTAGTCTGTCGAAGAATGTTGTGTATGATAAGCCGTTTTCGAGTAGATTGTTGATGATTGAGTCGCAGTGAACATGGAAGTCCTGGTGAGAATGTTTGTGCTTGGTGTTTCTCATATAAGGTTTTATTTTGTTATGGAATGATAGTAAGTACTCTCAGAATCTTCTCATCTTCAAATATTTTGCTTTCTCTTGAACAAAAACCCTAAGATTATCAATTTGTAATTCTACAGTAATCTCGATGTTTCTTGTTAGGCTTTTTGCAAAATCCAGAAGCATCTGTGATGATAGACAAGTTGAAGCAGTGTGTATTATTATGAGAGCATGAGTTTAATAGAAGTTGAATCGAGGCTATTCAATATCTTTGACAGAATTTCATTTCTCTAGCTTATTGACTCTAGCTATACCTAAAATTTTCTGTTAATGTATTCGTCAGTTTCGCACTTGGCAAGGTGACTAGACTCTTTGTTCCATACTTTTCGTCATTGTTCCAACAGTGGCATTATTGTCGGTATTCTCAGATGAGCCTGCAATTTCGATAAGAATCCCCTTAGATCTAATCTCTTTCACAAATATATTGACTTTCTTTTTCGTTTCGTCACTAAATGCAACCACTCGGTTCCCAATAAACTCCTATTCGATTGCCTTCGGAATCTGGTCAAAAACTAAATGTTGGTGAGAGGCTGACTTGTGTTCTCTTCATTTTTTGTTTGCTCGAAAGGTGTAAACTTATATTTTATATAATACACCTACATCAAATTTCTAAGGTTTTTTATAAACAAAATAATATCCCAATTACCATTCAACTGAGACTTTGAAAGGGAAACAAAAATGTAAAAAGTTGACGGATATTCAAATACTTTGGATCTCAAGATGTCTATTATGGGGGGAACGATCATAGGAGAATTAGATAATTTATTTATCAAATTATTATTCTAAGGATCCATCGAAGCATATAAATTAGTTTTACACAGTGGGGACAACAAAAACGAACCAAATATAAATATAAACTGATATTCCAAATATTGTCAAACCAAATTATTATACATATACAAATTTATTAGAATCCCAATTTTGTATGTTTAGTATTTGAGTGATTAAAAAAAAAAATAGAATAAAGCTCAAGTACTTTTGAAGATTAATATTACATATACAAACTATTTCTGACCAAATGATGTGCTTATGACATAATATGTGTGTACGAAGAATTTGTGTATGTAATAATATATATAAGCAGATTCATTGTTGAAGAATAAAAAGTGGACAACTATATTCAATATCTTGATAAATAAAGGATAAGATATTTACTTAGACATAAGAGCTAACAAAGAAAAGATAGAATGTAAACTGCAATGTTTCACTTTGTTGCAGGGCCCAAAAATGTAATTTTACTTTCAATGGTAGAGCTAGGATTCAATTTTCAGGGAGGTCAAGCTAAATTTTTATATAATGAAATTAGAAAAAAATATATATATGATGATGAAATATCAAAATTCTTATATAAATGGATATGTAGAAGTTAAGTAAAAAAAAAAAAAGGTTAGATTTTGTGTTCTCAAATTCAATATAAAGTAGTCTATTTCTCATTGTGCACGTAAGTTGTGCTCAACTTGATTTCATAGAGTTGAACTCGTTAATGATGGGCTTCGTGTCAATTTTCTAGTGATAGAAGGTTTCACTTTGATGCGAGTTTTATTGTTGTTGCTAATACAAAAAGAGTAGGCATAAGTTTGATCAGTCTAGATTTACCTATATATTGTTGATTTCCTTGTCTTCACCAATCCTGACAAAATTCATGAAGGCTAGATTATCATTTTAATTTAGGATCATTTAGAATTGTTAGAAAATTTTTTTATGTGAACTAACATTAATTATAATTTTGGTTTAATAAAACAGGGTAGTTGAATAATGCAATATCAATTTATAAATGAACTTATGTGATTAATAAAGTTAAACACAATACGCTGGAAGATAATGAACTTGATAGACAACATTTGTATAAACCTTAAAATTTATTAGATTTTTTTATGGGGGGATTTATTAAAATATTATATATTAGCTAGGTTTCTTCTCCTAAACGTAATAGATATAGTTTTACCCACTGAAAGTTATTATATAAGGAGGTTTCAAAGGCAGAAAACTATCACTTCATTATAGGTATTTTCAGTATCACTATGAATTCATATTATATGGAATCTCAAGTATTCTTATAAATTCTAAATTAATACTTTAATATAGTATTCTATAATCTGTGCGTAGATCCTGCATATTAGGATTGATTGTAATTTATTCAATTTATGTAAATATAAATCTTACATGTAGTGTCAAAGCCAAATGCATTAGGTTATGTAATTTGAAAAATTGAAATTAAAATCAGAATATATTGACTCTTAACTATGAATTGAATTTGAAATTTAAGCTTTAAAATTCAAAACTAGGGTTTTGTTGAAAATCTAATTAAAATTTATATGAATGAGATTCAAAATTGAAATTAGGATTTTCAATTCAAAGATCAAACCTTAGAATCAAGGATAATTCTGAATCGGAATTTTAAATTTTAAAATTATGGCTTTCTTAAAAAATTCAATTAAGGTGTACTTTTATTATTAAATCGGAGCTTAATATTCAATTCCAATTTTAGGGTTTTATGATTGATGTATTAAATCGTAAAATTAAGGTTTTTTTTTGAAAATCCAATTAGATTATATTTTCAATTTAGGGTTTTTAATTGAGGCTTGATATTGAAATTAGAGATTAATTCAATTCTAATTTTAGGGTTTTTCTTTGATAAATCAAATCTTGAAATTGAGATTCTAAATTCTTAAATATAGAATTTAAAATCAGAATTTATTAACTCTGAAATTAAGGTTTAGATTTTTTAATTTAGGTTTTTCAATGGTAAAATTTAGTATTAAGGATTGATACTTTGGAATTATGAAAACTTTAGGTTCAATTTTGTTTTGGTAGATTGAATTTTGAAATTGGTATTTATTTTCGCATTGATTTAAAATCCAACCTTAGAAAAAAAAAAAAAAAAAATTGAAGCCTTGTCACATTGCAGCTTGCCTCTGTTTTTACTCTGCTTCTTACTTGTGTTTGAAGCCTTGTTTAATTTATTGGTGTCTTACTATTGCACGGAGAGCTTGTGCTCCGCCTGTGTGTCGTGTCTAGGGCTGGATTCGAACCGAATATATTCGAGTTCGTTTTTGAGTTCGCTCGAACGAGCCCGAAACGAGCCGAACGAATCCGAACACGAACACGAACACGAACTGCAATTTTAAAGTTCGGTTCGAACGAGCCCGAACACGAACTATGCGAACCGAACACGAACACGAACCCGAACTTAAAATAATAATTTTTTAAATTAAATTTTATTAATTATTTGTATTAATTATAATTTTTAATAAATATAAAAACGAATTATACGAATCGAATACGAATACGAATACGAATACGAACCGAATACGAACTTAATTATACGAACCGAACACGAATACGAACCCGAACTAAAAATGTTCGACGAACACGAATACGAACCCGAACTCGAACAGTACGAACGAGCCCGAACACGAACATGTTACTGTTCGCGTTCGGTTCGGCTCGAATCCAGCCCTAGTCGTGTCTTGGAGCTGTTGAATAAATGCTTGCATTTGTCTAATAAAGTTGGTTTAATTATAAAATTGATTTAATTAACACATTGGAGATTACATGAGAAATTGTTATGCTTGTAGAACTCCACTTAGAGATGAATTTAATCTGGTAGCATGAAGTACTATACCCCATAAAGTTTAGTCGTTCACTTTGTCATGTGTGGTTAATTACCACGTTAAGTTAAAATTATTATTATTTCTTAGGTTAGATGTAACAATTTAAGAATTGTTTGACATAATGAATGTTTCGTATCTGATGAAATCTTTTTTCTTTTTGTATAATGAATAAATTATGTTAGTTATTAGAAAATAATCATCAAAGAGATACATTCATTGAAATTTTTGTAATCTTTTATTCGGTAATGATAATTTTTTTTTTTTTTGGCATATACAATTTTCTACCCAAAGAGGGGTTATTATATGCGTTAAGGTTAATGGTTGCACAAGGTCATTCGAAAGAAATGCAGTAGTCATGAATGAGTTCAATTCACCCAACCATGCATAACAACACTAATGCCAACGCCATCAAGACTAGCTTGTATAATTTCTCCCAATGCCTTTGAATCATACTCGAGCCTTATAGCCATCAAAAGTAGCATACCAAGGAGTTCAAACTTATGAAATGGTTGCATAATAAATTCAAAAGAAGAGGAAAGCCTAATGCCAAGCAACCACAGGAGAGAAAAGGTAAGACATGGAAAAAAGGGGCAAGCATAATTTTTATGCAAGCTAGATGAACAAGGGCCAATTTAAGCAATGCATTGAAATTATGTTCCTACCTTCCAACCATCATTACTGATAATCCAAATAGTCTAAAATTATTAGGGGGCTTAATACAAAGCTAACCAAAAAAAAAAAAAAAAAAAACAAGAGTCAAATTACACAAAAAATGAGCAAAAATGGAGCCTAAGAAGTACAAGGCTACTTCCTACCTTGCCTGATGCTATAGCCCCACACTGTAGCACCCACATTCTGTCCAAAAGGGCTACTCATTGTTACAGCATTCAAGTTCTATCCCATGCATGTTTTCACACCTTTTAAGGCATTCTTACATGTGTTTGACCTCCAAATCTTTCCCAATTGAAGTTCATTGAATCTTTTAAATTTTAAACACTTTTTAAACATAATTAAAGTACAAATAACTTTAATTCAAGGACAAATACACAAGATGGAAGATCAAGATCCAAGTTGTCTAAGATCATGGAAAGCTTAGATAAAGTCAAAAGGGCATACATGCAAGTTACTTCTTTTGTGTATATATTTTATTTTTAAATTTTGTTGAAATGAAAGTTTGATAAGCTTTATGTTTTCTTTGCTTTCCATGATACTTTGATGGCTCATGTGAAATTTGTTTTTCCTTTATCCTTACAAGATAAGCTTAATGGTGGAAGAACTTTAGTGATAAAATCTATCATTTATCCTTAGTTCACCTTCAAATTAGTAGAGCAATCATTTAGGTTTGAGATTTTAAAATCCTACAACTTTATCAAGTAAGTAGATTAATTTAAATTGGTGGGTAGTACTTTAGGTTTGAATTAATTTTCTCACAAGTTATTTCATGTTTATTGAATTTCAACTTCTTATATTCTTTAGTGGTTGTATATGTTGATTGTTGTAGAAATATTTGGAGTATGTATATGGTGGATTTGAACTTGTAATTGAGTTGATTGATGTTGAAGCATGAACTAGTAGAATTTTAGGATGAATATTGCATGGAAATGCTTGATGAATAAACTTGGTTCAAGGCAAGAGTTTTAAGGAGTCATTTGTGCATTCTTCATGACTAAAAATATAAGATTAGGGTGGTGATTATTAATCAAGTATAAATGGTGTTGTAGTCATTTAGAAAAGATCTAAATAAAGTACGGTGATAGTTTCTATGACTGAAATTAAGTATATCACATTATCAAATATAGCTAAAGAAGCAATTTAGCTTAAGATGTTTATTACAAAACTTAGGGGACTTCCAAGCATTATTATTCTAGTTGAGTTGTACTATGACAACCCATGCTAAGAAGCAATAGTTTCACCAACAATCCAACCACATGTTTAGATAATTTCACTTAATCGAAAAGTTTATACAATATTGAGATTTGTAGATATGCAAAGTTAATATTGATAACCATATAGCAAACCCGCTAATAAAGCCACTATCACAATTGAAGCTTGATAAACATTTAGTGCCATTTAGTATTAGATAGATAACTGATTGACTATGGTACAAGTGAAAGATTATTAGAGTAAGTAGTTTAGACTCAATTATTGAGGCTAATATTGTAATTTTGTTCAAAAAATGTATCACAATTTTAGTTAATAAATGGTAATTATCCATATATATATATATCTTACATGTAAAGTATATCTATGTGATCGATGTCCTTAGATTTGTAGAATCGTGACAAAAGGATCAATATGTAGCTTATTGTAAGGACCTTATATGCATAAATGGTATCCAATCTAGAAATGTTTGTAACCTCAGCATTATCCTGATCAAGGATATAAATACTATGGTAAGGTTATAATTATGTTAAATGACCTTATCAAAGAGTAGCAATGGATCTTACTTTTTGAAGTTATTTGTGATAAGCTAATGCAATATATAGGTGTATGTTAATTGCATGTTCACTAAATTGACTTGTCAAATGATTCTATATAAACGGTAACCCAAGTGTTTGTTGAGCAAATCTATAAACCTGAGATTATTGAAACATTTGTGTACTGATCAACCTAGTTTGACACTAGGCCAATATAGCTTTCTTGTTAGGACTATCAATACAATAATCATTTGTTATGTTGAGAATTGTATCAAAGCTACAATGGATCTTATGATCTAATATGTCTTTAAGGCTTTTCATTTCAAATGCCTCATACACAGCTTCCATCATAGAATTTATTATAATATGAAATTGCAATCATTTTAGACTACCTAATAAGATTTAACTGCTATTGATATTTTATTTTATAAGTTAATTTTTAATATCATTGTTAAGTAGTGATTTCATTTTTCTTTATAAATCAAGAAAATATCTACATTCCTTCTCACAAAACTAAGGATATTTTCTTAACTGTTGTCCAATAATGTTAATGTAGACACGATTGATATCTCTTCTAGGTGCTTTGACATATTAATATACACGTATAACATGGTATACATAATAATTTTAATAATAGATGCTAACACTAAAATCATCTTATCTCTCACTTTTTATGCCTCATTGTTAAACCTCAAATACTAAATGACAAATAAACCTAGAAAGGGTGAATAGGTTTATTAACAACTTTTTTGTAAATTTAATCTTTTTCAAATAAAATAAGCTAATCAACACAATCAATCAACTAATTTAGACTTATTCAAGTCAACTAAACAATAAACCAAGTCATATAGATATATAGCAATAATCAAAATTAAGAAGGTAAAGGATATAAATGTTTAGCCGATTTTTATAGTGGTTCGGAGCTTTGACCACAAACCTCCTACGTCAACTCTTTCAAGCAAATTCTTTTGAAGTTTCTACTAGTTGAATCGGGATTACATCCGACCGTTTACACTAGTTGATTCGGGATTACATCAACAATATAGTTTTGATTCAAGTGAATTTCGCTTTTAACACTAGTTATACAGGATTGCGCCCAATGAGTTTGTAAGTAAGGTACAGAAATGATATTGCCTCTCTAAGGCTGATTGACAACTTTACACAAACAATTTTTCCTCAAGAATATGCAATGAGATGAATAATAGATGAAGTGTGAGAATGAGGGAAAATTAAAGTTTTGTTAATTGCACTAGTTCTCAACCTTTCTCACTTCAAAGAGCCTCCAATTTATAGCTCAAAACTTGTTGGAAATAGTAGGGATCCGTTTGAGAAGAAATAGATCCGTTGCAATAGCTAAAGTTGAAATTTTACTCTTATGTACAGGCGTGAAGATATAGTCACAAGCGTGACCTTGTCATTTCATGCCTCGAGCTAATCTTCCAACGGTCAAATTTTCTTGGCGTCAGCACGTGTACGGGCGTGACAACATCATTCCCAAGCATGACTTCGTGTCCCTTCATCTTCCAGAATCAAGTACGAAGTCATGCAAGACATCTTGTATGAGGATATGTATGCTCCATATTTTACCTACAAACGAGCGTACATTAATGATACACGGGCGTACGTTATTTTGACTTTGAAACCTTAACCTTGTATGGGTGAAATTGATCGTGACTTGGAGGCGTGACTTTTTTGCATCTTTATGGGCGTGACTTTCTACTGTAACTGGCGTACATAAGAGTTGACTACTTTTGACTCATATACAACACACTTATGGGACTTTCATGCTCATGACTAACAAAAAGTTGGTATTACACGGGTGTGAATAACCAATCATTTTTATACAAACTTGAGCACGGACAACGTCATAGTATTGTGAGAATGCATGTACGAGACAAAAGTGGTCGTACATTTTGCCTACAAAACATAAACAAAGCTTTGTCATATTTTGGTCATGATTTCAAACATGTCAAGACATATTGGTGAATTTAACATCATTTTTTGTTATCATCAAAACACCTAGGGGTTCAACACTCATAACATAATCTTTAAGAGAGACATGTACCATATGATGTGAAAATCCCTTTAGATTTTCCATGTTATGAGTTTCTTTAACATCTTGTCTATGTACACACAACAATAGGTCAAAATATGTGGAAATGAACTGTCTTTTCTAAGTCTTTTATAAAGAAACACTTGGGTAACCAATAATTATACCATTTGTAAGTATGATAACTTATTTCTAATATACAATGTATTATAGGAGTACAATACCAAAAATACTATTTCATGCCCACTTAGTTTTATATAGAAAAGATTTTTATTTGTTTCAATAAAACAAAAAGCTTTTATGTTTTTTTTTTCTAAATGAACATTCCAATTCCTCAACATTTCTTTGACTTCATATATGAACTCGTCAACTAACATATCTAACCAACTCATCTTTTAATTATAAAAAAAAAAAAAACCATTAATTATGATGTAATCACATCTATTACAAGGTTTCAATTTATAAAGTTGGTTTTTAACAATAGCTTCTACCCTTCTCCCACTAATTTATGTAGAGAATATGACCTCTAAATGAATGTTTAAAACAAGCTTTAAACATTTTTTAGATCAAAGAAATAGTTTCCTTAAGTTTCCTTTAGGATACCCTATAAGATATACTTGTTTGATATATGGTTCAACTAACTCAGTTACTTGCTTAACAATAGTGTCATCATCATATTCAAATAAGTTATTATGTTTTAACCCAATACATATGACATTGATAAAGTGTTACACTAAGTGTAACACTTTATCAATGTCATATGTATTGGGTTAAAACATAATAACTTAGTGTAGACACCTCATTTTGACTCAACGGGATTGCAACCTAGTGAGGGAATACTTATGTAATACCTACATCAAAACTCTCAAGTCGATCAACTAAGATTAAGGGTGAAAGTTGGAAGGATGAGCTCCTTAGGCTAGAACATCCACTAATCCATGACCGATTACCTATCTCTCGGTCCGGTTTGGCAAGCCTAGTTCTCATAAGACCTACAGATAGGGAAGCCTTAGTGATGTTTACCAACGGGTAGTCATTATGAATGGCCTATAAGAACATGCATGTATTGCCAATACAAAGGGTTCTTTTTTGGGGGAGCTAGCTTTTGTTCACCCTTGTCACATAAAATCTCCCTCAACTAAAACTTACGCACTCACTCATATCCTCTCCATAATCCAAAAATAAAAACATGCACTCACCCACAAGCTTCTTTTCCTTTGAAGCTGAGACAGTTGTAGCTCACCAAAGGACTTCAAAGGAAGAAAGAATAAAACGCTAATCGACTTGAGCCAAGACACGAAGAACCTATCAAGGTCATCTTTGAGGGGTGTTCCCTTCCCCTTTTTTTCTTTATTTCTTTTCATTTCATTTCATTATTTCTACGTTTTTTACTCCTCTTTCAATTTTCTTCCGTTGTTTGCTTATACATTTCTATCTGAACGTCATTCTAAGGACACATGTGGTTTAGCGTACGGACGATTGTCTTCTCAATCGTGAGCTTGTTAGCGCTAGCCTCCATAGATGTGTTACTCTTTACTTATAATTATTATTTCCCTGATTTCATTTTAATTAGCATTGTTGTCTCAGATATGATGAATTTACTTTGACTATTATGTTTGTTTGTCATGATGTACGTCCATATATTTTTGTGAGGATCTGGCTGAGGGTATAAAACCCTATTGCCCCAATTGGAACCTCACTCCCTTTACAATACACTGTTGCTTTGTTTATGCATTTTCTCTTCAGAACAACCCAAGGATGCTGACAATCTTGTCAAGTGTATTACTTTAGTTGTCAGTGTCAATTGTCCGCAAGCGGGTCATTGTTCTCTAGTTTTGCTTAATTTCTTGCTTACTAATACACATATATGGATGCATTTGTCTTTATTTCATCATATGGATTATCTGCCTTCATCTACTTGTGGGATGATTTACTTCCTCGTTATAGATATTGTTTCTGCTTTCATGTTTGTTTTTATCTTGAGTGCAAAATTATTGTAAGGCTTCTTCTTGAATTCATATTATAAAAACTAGGGCAATATTCAAACACGTCTCTTTCTCTTCTCTTCTCTTCTCTATAATTTAGATCTAGGATTTGTTTTAATTTGTCCTTCAAAATCGTGTTCAATTGATAGAGCAGGGTGATAGTAGAGTGTTTTCATTTGATTGTTTCAAATGCCAGTAGCCTCGCTCTCACTAATTTGTAGATACTAAATCCATTTTCATCCATAAGAATAAATTAAGAATACTTATAAAATGGTAAATAAGGACTAATCATTTTACTTTTAAACCAATATTAATCATATTTTAATAATCATTAATCAGTAATTTTACCAGCCTAAAACTAACCATATTCTCTTGTAGTAAAACGTTTCCAAATTAAGGTCTTTAACATTATGAATGCTAATAAATTAATCTTAATTTTATTTAGTTCATAATGATATATATATATATATATATAAACGCATAACTTGTATAAATAATTTTTTAGAATAAATTTATACTAATGTATCGTTCATATAATCAATTGACACATATCATACTTCCATTAAATGTTAAATTAATTAATTCAGTTAATAATTTAGGTAACACAAAGTATAATTAATTGAGATTACGGTAATATAAGTAAATTAAATAAATAATAATAATGGATTATTTGCCGATAAACTCTCTCTGAACATCCTGGGCATGGCGTCTCGTCCATTATTCTTGAATCTTCATCATCATTTTAATTTCATCCCCTTTAATCTTTTCTTCTCTTTGATCTCTACTCAGTTTCTCTTTATTCTTCGTCTTCACGATCTCATTATTTCCTTTGCCTTCAGTCGCTCTCTTTGTTCTCCTCCATTATCTGCTTCTCTATAAAATCGTCCTCCGTTATTCTTTTCTTCTTCCTCCTGTGGTTTGGTTTGTTGTTAAGAAAATCATTGAATGTATATCAATCTTCCGTGTGCTTATATTCTCTGAGAATTCTTGAATCTTTCACCAATGGAATAATAAATTTTTCATATTTCGATGGGAAACACTTGTGTAGGGCCAAATCTTAGAGGTAATGGATTCTTGCAATCTGTTACGGGGGCTGTTTGGCGAAACCGTCCACTGGAAGATGGCCTGCAAAATAACGATCTCAAAAACCAATCAATTGATCAATCTGCAAAATCATCAAAACACAATACTGATAATTCCGCCACAACAAACACCACCGAAAAAGAGGCAATTCTAAACACGGCGCCTTCGCCGGTTAAAATGAGCAACGACGCACCGAAACCACAGCCTCAAGTTCCTGAGCAAAAGCCAAACCCACCTGCTGATAAAGTCGGAGCGGCAGATGAGACCAACAAGGCTAACAAACCGGCTCATATGAAGAGAGTTTCAAGTGCAGCATTGCGAATGGAGTCCGTGCTGGGCAGGAAAACCAGGAACTTGAAGGAGATTTATAGCTTGGGGCGCAAGTTAGGTCAAGGACAGTTTGGAACAACATTCCTGTGCATCGAGAAGGCAACAGGCAAAGAATACGCCTGTAAGTCAATCGCGAAAAGGAAGCTAACTACTGAAGAGGATGTTGAAGACGTTCGGAGGGAAATAAGAATAATGCATCACATGGCCGGGCATCCTAATGTCATACAGATTGTTGAAGCGTATGAAGACGCGGTGGCGGTGCACGTTGTGATGGAGCTTTGTGCTGGTGGGGAGCTTTTCGATAGGATTATACGGAGGGGACATTATACGGAGAAGAAAGCTGCTGAGTTAACGAGGATTATTGTTGGAGTGGTGGAGGCTTGTCATTCTTTAGGAGTCATGCACAGAGATCTGAAGCCGGAGAATTTTTTGTTCATTGATCATAAAGAGGATTCGCTTTTGAAGACAATAGACTTTGGACTCTCAATGTTCTTTAGGCCAGGTGTGGATTTTCTTCAGGATTTTGAGCTTTAATTTACTTTAAGCAATATTCTATTTCTTAGTTGCTCATCCAAATTCCGATGAAACTTTGAAATAAGTATTAACAATCATTCACATTTTACCGATTAATTTGGATGCTTATTTGAGAATTTAATGGAAGATAATTTACCAATTATATAGTAAATTTTAGAATATCAGAATTCTTGATCAAAATTCTTCTACTAATTTGCTGAGGCATATGTTGATTGACTAGTTTTAGAAGGAGTTGCGAGAGAAATTCATTGCAAGTATTAATCATCTTTCTTGGACATTATATATGCAAGCTTATGAAGTGAGATTTACAAGATTATATAAGAATTTATAGCTTTGCTGAGGCTTTTAATTTTTTTTTTCCTTTTTAGAGGTAGAAAACATTTATAGTTTGAAAGAAATTACGGCAGTGTTTGCAAAGGAGATCAATAGATAACAATATAGAGAGGCATATTAACTTCCTATAAGATTTGTGCTAATTTCAAAGAGGTTACTTGAAGGAAACTAGTTGCCAATCAATGTTGCTATTTAGAGACAAAAAATATCGGAAGCTAAGTGAGCACTTACACACAAACTTACAAAAAAAAAAGGAAGAAGAATTAAGAAACTTAAAAGTCATAAACTTGAATTCTTATATGTTAATATAACAAAAGCACATAATTATTTATACTAGTATAAAGAATATTCTTAATAACCATTAAATAATTTTCATAATTCACAAATATATAAATAATATTCTAGATTAATGTGTAACATTTTATCAAATTTACAATTACAAACAACTTTATAATTCTCAAAATGACTTTTTAATTTTTGAAATGACTTTTTAATTCTCAAAGTAACTTCTCAATTTTATTAACCATATTTAATCAAATTTATCTCCAACACTCCCCCTTAAACTTAATTCTTTAATGATTCCCAACATCATCTTTAGATTTTGAAAATGATCATAATTAAAGGTTTGGTAAAAATATCAGCAACCTGATCAAGAGATTTCACATACTCCAAGTCAATTTCCTTTCTTGCAATTGATTAACACATGAAATAAAACCTCGTATCAATGTGTTTGCTTTAATCATAAAATACTAGATTTTTGGCTAAAACCATAGCTAACTTGTTATCGATCTTCACCTTAGTAGCTTTTGCTCTAAGAAAAGCTCCTTTAATAATTCCCTTAGCCAAATAGCATGACAAGCAGAATATGTTGCAACAACATACTCAGATTCACACGAAAATAATGCAACGATAGGTTATTTGTTTGAACACCACAAAATTGCATTATTTCCCAAGAAAAACACAAACCTAGTAGTACTTTTCCTATCATCAATATCTTCAACAAAATCGTTATCACAATAACCCATCAACTTATACTTATTTGAAGATAAATAAAAAATTCTATAATCAAGAGCACCTTTTAAATAGTGTGGTATTCTCTTGGCTGCCTTCATACGTGATTCAAAAGGGTTTTCCATGAAACGACTTACTAACCTAGCTGAATATATAATGTTTGGTCTTGTACAAGTCAAGTACCTCAAACTTCTCACTAAACTTTAGAATAAAGTTGGATCTATCTTTTCTACATCTTCATATATCTTGGTTAGCTTTATTTTACACTTTATAAAAGTATTAACTAAGTTACAATTTATTATATTAGACTTCTTAAGAATTTCCTTTGTATAACCTTCTTGTGAGATGAAAATCTAATCATTAATTTGTTATACCTCAATTCCTAAGTAGTAAGACATCAATCCCATATCACTCATCTTAAATTCATGTGTTATAGCCTTCTTGAAATCTTCAAACATCTTTAGATTATTTCCTATAAAGACAATATCACCTACATAGGTGCAAACAAATAAAATATATTTATTTTTCTTTTTAACATAAAAAGCATTTTCATATATGCATCTAGTGAAACCATTTTCTTGAAAATAGTTATTAATATAGCTATTCCAAGCTCTTAGAGCTTGTTTAAGCCCATATAAAGCATTTTTCAACCTTAAAACTTTGACTTCATGCCTATCAACAACATACCCCATTGGTTGCTCAATATAGACTTCCTTCTCCAAATAGCCATTGAGAAAGACAAACTTCACATCTAATTGGTAAATCATCCAATGGCTTTGTGCAACCATAGAAATCAGAAGTCTAATTGTCTCCAAGTGAGCAACGGTACAAATACCTCTTCATAATTAACACTATTTTTGCTTGTATCCTTCAGTAACAAGTCTTGCTTTGTACCTTTCTACTTCTCCTTTGACATCCTTTACCTTGTATACCCATTTAACTCCAATTGCTTGAAGACCACTTAGAAGTGGTGTAAGCTTTATTCTTCTCAATAGATCGAATCTTTTTATCTATGGCTTGAATCCATCTCTTCTCCTTTATAGCTTCTTCAAAGGTCAAAGGCTTAATATTAACAAGAAATAAAAAATGTTTATGTAATCTAACCTTTCAAATTCATCATAAATATTGGTTAGACTTTGATATCTATGAGGACCTTCATTTAATGATGATGTGGATGAGGATGAAGCATTAAAAAGAGCTAATGAGGCTAGAAGGAGTAACATCACCTTGAACTTTTTGGCCCGTTGGCACTTAATCTTCAAAATATATAAAAAAAAAAAAACCATAGGATTCATCCTTCTTAAAACTCCAATCCTATAAAGCTTGTTCATCAAACTTGACATCTCTACTAGTCATAATTTTCCCATTATTTGGATTGAATAGTTTATAACCTTTGGAATTCTCATCATAGCTAATAAAGCGTAGTTTCATGCTTTTATCATCAAACTTGGATCTTTCTTGTTCAAGAACATGGACATAAGCAATAGATCCAAAGACCCTTAAGTGTGACATATTTGGCTTCAATCCACTTCATGCCTCTTAAGGTGTCATATCCTTTAAGCTTTTTATTGGACACTAATTGGTAAGATAGATGGCAATTTCAACAGCTTTACCCCAAAACTCTCTTAGATATTCTTGCTTTTTAAAATAATCTTAGCCAAGTTAAGAATAGTTTGGTTCTTCTTTTTAGCCACTCTGCTTTGCTAAGGTGATTTAGGAATAATTTAAAACTGGCGAAATCCATGAAACCCACAAAAATTTTTGAATTTGTTAAAAGTAAATTCACCTCCTCTGTTAGTTCTTAATACCTTGATCTTGTATCCGCTCTCTTTTTCAACAAAAACTTTAAACTTCTTTAATGCATCAAAAGTACTAAATTTTGTTTCAAGAAATATACCCAAATCTTTCTACTATAATCATCAATAAAAAGCATAAAGTAAGAACTTTTACTAAGCAATTTTGGTTTGAGTAGACAATAAACATCAATATGAATAAGTTGGAGTGGCTTGATAAATCTTAAAATTGATTGCTTTAGAAAACTATCCTTTAAATGCTTGCCAAGTAAACAAGTCTCACATAACTGCTTATGATGGTTAATACTTGGAATATCATTCACCATCTTCTTCTCTCCTAAAGCCTTAAGTATTCCAAAATTGAGATGACCAAGTCTCATATGCCAAATCCAACACAAATTTTAAACATAAGTCTTCAAGCACATGATTCCAACAGTCTTTAAATCCAATAAGAACATTTGGTTTTTTATCATAGTCACCTTAGAAATGAGATTAGCATTTTGATCTCTAAGCCAATGATATTGACCATCCATTCTAATTATACAACCATTCTCCAATAATTGATCAATACTTATAATATTACTTTTCAACTTGGGAATAATATAGACATCATAAAGAATTTTATGACTTCTACCTCTTGTCTAAAAATTAATTGCACATTTTCCTTTGATCTCTACTTTTTTACTGTCTCCAAAACATACATGACCCATCACACTTATATCTAAGTTTACAAATTTGTTCTCATCACCTGTCATATGATTATTGGCTCTATTATCTAAGTACCATACTTTTTTTTTGTCTTTAGGTTCCTCATTTGATGACGATAACAAGGATAGCTCTATCTCATTTTTATTATGTTTCACAAGTTTTATTGGCTTCTTTCTTTTGACATTCCTAAGAGTAATGACCACGATTGCCACAAGAATAACATTCAATTTGTGACTTATTAGTTTTTTGTTCATTGAATCTTCTATAGTAGTCTCTTCCTCTTTCTCTTTTATGCCTTTGAAAGGAAAATTGGTTCCTACTCTCATTTGAAGAACTATACTCCTTTTTTATTCTTCCTTGGCCACCCCATGGTTGAATTTCATGTTAAGAGAATGAAAGATCTTCTTAATTACATGAACATCTTCCATGTTCTTGCCAAGTCTCTTAATTTGATTTACCACCATCAAGACTTTTATGAAATTATTCAAGATGGATTCATTGTCTTTCATAGAGAGGGATTCAAACTTACCCCTTAGAGTTTGAAGATGAACCTTCATCACTTTATCTACTCTTATAACGAAGTTTCAAAGAGCATCCCATATTTTCTTAGACTTTGTCTCATTGGCAATCTTCTCAAACATCTCATCATTTAATCCTTGATGGATAATGGTGAGTACCACTTGATCTTTCTTTCTTTCTCCAAAGCATCCTTCTGGGCTTAGTTCAATGTTGCTTCATCTTCAAGATCCTCAAAGCCTTTGTCAACAACATCCCATACTCCTTGTAAACCAAGAATGACTTTCATCTTAAATGCCCAATTCTCATAATTGTGTTTAGTGAGTTGTGGGTATTAAAAGGGAAAAGAAGCTCCTTTTGATGTTGTTTTTCTCAACCTAATGCTTTGATATCACTTTATTGGAAATTAAGTGAGCACTCACACACAATCACAAAAGGAAGTAAAAAGAATTGAGAAACTCAAAACTCGCAAACTTGAATTCTTATACGCCAATATAACTAAAGTACATGATTATTTATATTAGTACAAGAAACATTCTAGATACCCTTTAAATAACTTTAGAATTCACTAAATGACCAAAAAAAAAAAACTTTAGAATTCACTAATATATTAATAATATTCTAAATTAATGTGTAGTCTTTTATCGAAATTGCAAACAACCCTTTGAATCTTGCAATAACTTCTCAATTCTTCAAACGACTTTTAGATTTTTGAATGACTTTTCTATTCTTAGAGTAACTCCTCAATTTTATCACCATATTTAATCAAGTTCGTCTCTAACAAAAAAATTATATTAAAGCTACCAAATTATAATACACTTGGAAGAACACTTGTGAATGAATTTGCTTCATGTGGTGGTAAATCGATTTTCAAAGTACGAGAAGCTCGGATCAAACAGATTGATACAGACTAAATTCATCAGATAAGAGAAGAGGAGAGACGGAGCTGAAGGCATAACTTGGGAGCTTTTTTTTCTTGAAACTTACACTAGATGTCATGTGAGATTGTCTATTAACCATTCCGCAAAGTTTTTTGTTCTCTAAGGTCTGAGCACTCTGGTCACTCTGATCAGGGAATATTGGTCGCTTATTAAGTGCAAATTCTGCTTCATTGTGAGATTGTTCTTCCATATTGCAGCTAGGTTGAATTGTTCTTTCTAGATCTTTAAAGCCCTGCATTAATTGTTGTATTTACACAGTTCATTTTCATGACGAAGATGAACAGCTCTAGCTGGCTCAAAATAGACCAGAATTTGCCCTTTGTCTTGAGCTTAACTTGCTTTCATTTCAAAAGCAGGGTTAGATTTTCTCAATGCTTGTAGAGTTAGATTTTTTTCTCAATGCTGCTATGTCACATATTGCTGATATCTTTCCTCTTAAGGAAATTCTTGTATCTTGGCAGCAAACAGTCTCAACATAGCATACTTTGTTTTTCCCGCATTACATGGAAATTATTCTCGCAGGAGAAACATTCAGCGATGTGGTTGGAAGCCCCTATTACGTTGCGCCAGAAGTGTTGCGAAAGCGTTATGGTCCAGCATGTGACGTGTGGAGCGCGGGGGTGATTGTTTACATATTACTAAGTGGAGTGCCTCCATTTTGGGATGGTAAGAACTGATAATCTGACAAAAATCAGATTTCTGCTGTTCTGTTTATGCTTCTAGGCACCTCTCAATTATCTTTATTTTTTCGGTTTGCTGCGTATCTACTTGAATCAGAAACGGAGCAAGGAATTTTCGAACAAGTTCTGAAAGGTGATCTCGACTTTGTATCTGAACCGTGGCCTACTATATCAAGCAGTGCAAAAGATCTAGTTCGGAGAATGCTTGTAAGGGACCCCAAGAAACGGTTAACCGCTCACGAAGTCCTCTGTAAGTTGTTAAAGAAGCATGAAAATCAATAAATTCTTATAATAATAGTAATGAATTTGGTGGATTTTTCATTCTTCTGCAGGTCATCCTTGGGTCCAGGAGCACGGTCTTGCTCCCGATAAGCCCCTTGATTCTGCAGTTCTATCGCGCTTAAAACAATTTTCAGCCATGAACAAGCTCAAGAAAATGGCCATCAGAGTAAGCAGCTCTAATTGTCACGAGAACTTCTTCTACTTGCCTAGTTTTGTTAAGGCTTTTAACAAAAGGGTTGAAACTTTTCGCAGGTGATAGCCGAGAGCCTATCAGAAGAGGAAATGGGAGGCCTGAAAGAAATGTTCAAGATGATAGACACAGATAACAGTGGATGTATCACTCTTGAGGAACTCCAAAAGGGTCTGGAAAAAGTAGGAGCAAAGCTCAAGGATGCCGAAATCATTAATTTAATGGAGTCAGTAAGTTATAAATTAGAGTAATCTCACAAACTAGAACATATGAATTTGACCAAATTTGATTTACTTTAATCTCAACTTTCTTCCGATCGATGCAGGCTGATATAGACAACAGTGGCACCATAGACTATAAAGAGTTCACAGCTGCCATGCTTCATTTAAACAAAATCCAGAAAGAAGATCATTTATACGCAGCGTTTTCATATTTTGACAAAGATGGAAGTGGTTACATAACTTTTGATGAACTACAACAAGCCTGTCAACAATTTGGCTTAGATGGCACGCAATTAGACGAAATTATACGTGAAGTCGACAAAGATAATGTACAAAAAATTCTATCGAATTTTATTATCAGAAGCCTAACAAAATCCATCTTCGAACGATCTTTGTAACAACTTTCTTCTTGTTTTTCTCCAGGACGGGCGCATCGATTACAGCGAATTTGCTGATATGATGCAAGGCATTGTCTAGGGAAGATGGTGATGAAGAAAAACCTATAAATATTTCATTCAGGAAAAGGCTTTAGAAATTGCAGATTTCTGATCCCGATATGCCAAAAATCCCACAAGTTTACTTAACAGATTCTCAAGTGCCTGTTGTTGTAAAAGATCATCAGCCAGATTAAATTTTAGTGTTCAATTTCTTCCTGTGTTAAACCTTCCAGGTTTCTTCTATTGGGTAATCTTAAATCTGAATGGATCATTTTTCTTTTCGAAAAAAGAAGTGAAGGAAATGAGAAACAATATATTCTTCACATATTAAAGATCTAAGAGATTTTCAACTTGCGTTCTTCGGATATGAATTTTAGCTGCAGTCATTGTAGCATGCATGTAAATCTTAATCTTTTGTTATACTTTGTGGATGATTATGATATATATATATATATATAAAACGTGATTTGTAACATCAAAACTTGCATTCAATTTTTTCGTTGGAAACATGCTGTTCTCTTTACCACATATCAGAATTCTCCGACCATAATTAGCCCGGATCGGGTTTTATATTGTTAACGAGCACAGTGATCATGGTATATTACTATATTTTGAACAAAAATGACTCTTGGATTCATATGCTCATATTAAATTATGAAGGTTGATTATATTATTAAAGAAGGAAAATCAATCATCCTTGAAGGATTTTACAAGCAATTGATCTTACATTATTATTTCTCTAAAAGAGAAAAGTTGATACTTCCTTTTATTCTTATCTCCGCAAATGAATACAATAATTTCCTTTGACCAATCTTCACAAAAGGAAGAAAAAAAAAAAAAAGTAATTATTTATTCCATCAATATCCTCTGGCCAAGTGCATAGGTAATTTGTTGATAATTATTATATACTGATATTTCTTCTGTAAGTTGTTAATATCATATTGTGCATTCAGAAAGTTCCTGACCATTAGCAATGGTCACCTTAGGCTCATCAACCGTAATTAACTTGCACCCAATTTTGGTTCTTGTCTTTTCACTCAAGAAGTTATAGTGCTCACAGAGTCAATTAGGATGCATAACCTCTTTTGCCCATGCATACTACTCAACTTCATTGTCCTCGGCCCATATAAACCAAAGACGTAAGGAAATTTGCATCAAATTTGGTTCATTCTCAATCACCTCCTCGTTAGGATCTGTTACCCCTTCTGTGCCCGTATCAACTAATAACTGTATGGAAAATGTCTATCTTCTCTTACATTTATGGCCAACAACATATCTCTTATTACACCAAAAACATATGCCTTTGGCCTTTTTTCATCAAATTCCCGATTAGATAACAATCGGTTATTGTGTTGGATGGGTGAGTTGGGGATTTTGAGAATATTTGGAATTGGTAGTAGGCTAGTCTAAGTGTTCGGTTTTTTGTGAATAAGCAAAGGGTAAAGGGAATAGTGCTTTGGAGGTAGAGCTCCAGCTAAGAGATTTTGAAAAAGGCCTAGGTTGCCCGTTGAGAGCAACCTTAAGGTCTTGTAATTTGGCCAATAAGTAAGCATCAGCTAGATATTAAGGACAAAACATTCTTGGCGTGGCCCTACTTGTTTGAGGTTATGAAGATCCAAGAGTGGGTCATTGTAAGCATGTAACCCAAACCCTGCTCGTAAATAGGCAACATATGTCCGCCCAAGGAATTTGTTGATCCCTTTAAGTTCAGATAAAACCTTTGGTGCCATTGAATCATTTTGCCCTTTAGATGCATAACAACAATTCGCACCCACTGCTCACGAGCAGTTCTATCCACCTCAAAGAAATATTCAACCTTTAGCAACCATTTATCAAACTCATCACCATTGAAGCATAGAAACTCTAACTTGGTTGGTTGACTCCAATGGAAACACTGCTCTATACCTTGGCCTAACCTTCCTTTTCTGTCACTTTTGTGAGGCCATTGATAAAATTCCTCAGTTCATCTATCAAACGTTGTAACATCTTCTGCTTATCTTGGAGTAGTTGTTGTTGCTTTTGTTCCAACATCCTGTACCAACTGAATCAATTCTCTACGTAATTCTTGCCCACAGGTACCTTATACCATGTCCAAAGAACGTATTTGTTCTGGTACCAAAGTGTTACAAACCAGAGCTTTGAGAACCAAAAGAGTGAGAGTTACATAACAAAATATTTAGAAGAGGATACAAGAATGAATAGAGAAAGAAGGAAGAAGAGACTCAAAGAGAGAAACAATACCTATCATTATCATTACTTTTTAACACTATAGAATTCAGTTAGAATATAGAGGACTCAGCTGACACACAACACATGCTCAACATTTTTTTTTTTTTTTTCAACAATCTCAACCACTAAATACATATTGATTGTAACAAAATAGCTATCCTATAACAGCATCATAAGAGACAAACATAAAAATCAAATATAACCATTAGAGAAGCCATTTTCTTTGCTACTAAATGAAAGTGTCCGCTATGCCACAAATAAGCAAGAAAAATAATACATAGAATATCATCCAGATTACTCAAAGTTCTTGTACAATTAGTTTCAGCCTTTCAAGTATAGAAGACATGATTTAATGAGCCAATACTGCTTAATATCCGGAGCTGTGATGTAGCAGCCCCTTAACACCCCCATAAGAAACCAAAGACCATTTTTGTCTTTATCCTGGACTATATAACAGCCGTATCAAGGAACCATGCAAATACATCTCAAGCCAATGTCCTTAACCAACTTAATAATCTGAGAAGTGCAGCATCTAATACAGGAGCCTTCTTCTCGAGCCCTGTATAAAATAAAAACAAAATAAAGAAAAGGCAACATTCCAATCCCAACTGACAATAATTTTTAGCTTAAAATGTCATCCATTATCGTTGCTGCACCTCGAGACAAGGCAATTTATAAGAAGACATGAACAGAGAAATTAACAGAATGCATTTAGACAGAGTTCAAATTTCAATTTTACTATTCTACTTCTCATATATACAAATTTATGATTGAAGCACTAAAAACACTGAAAGAAGGCCTCTTACCAATATCTGCCGCCACTCGGTGAGCACACATTATCCCTGAAAAAGCAACAGCTATAACACCTTGTCCTGGAAAGCAACTATCTCCAACACAGTAAAGATTGTCTATACCCTGCAAATTTCATTATTGTTGGTCATGTCCATTCAGTAAGTTTGAAATATTAAGAACTGCTATATACATTACTATTGACTTACAGTTGTATTAAATGGCATTCCCAATAAGCCCTTAGGAGTTCCACGAGGCATTGGTCCATAGGTACCCTCATCCCGAGCCAGGTACCGCCTGTGTGTTTTAGGAGTCCCAACCTGCAATGATGAAAAATGGAGTTGACATACAATATACTATACATAATAAAAAATAAGAGAAAAACGTCTAATCCTTAAATGGAGATGTATGTGCAGCGGATGGAACTTTTGTACCCTCACCTGCAAGGTCAGTTGACTATTATTACTGACCAGTATGAGTGTGTGAATTATACCTCCTTAAAAACAATGGACTTCTTAAGCCCCGGAAACAGTTTTTTCTCCAATCTGCTGATTATTTCATCTGCCACAAGTTCCTTCTTTGCATCATAGTCCTTTTGAGACATTCCCTAGTACAGTCAGACTCACCTCAGATTTTTCATTTAAATTTTTTAAGACATACAAATATGCTGCGGAGATTACCATGTGTAATTTGAAATTTTACTTGCAGGACTGAACTTACCTGCCAATCTTCTATGGAAGAGGTTGTAAAAATGTGAAGGATATGGTGCTCCTCAGGAGCAAGTGATGAATCAAGAACAGTTGGTATGCTTAAAAATATACTTCCATAGGGCTCCTCTAATCTTGTCCAGCTATCCTAGGAATCATCAGAAGGAAAAGAAGTTTTTTTATATGAATTTTTCCTAATCAAATGCCCTCAAGCTGCTAAGTAAATAAAACTAATCAAGAACAAAAATTACCTCAAGCAGAAAATGATGGCAATCTGTATTGGGTGGCAGAACCTCAGCTTTTACACCCATGTGAATGGAAAGAAAAGAAGGAGCCTTGACATAAACTTGCTGAAAATTTTCTTCTTCTTTTGGAAGTTTTTCTCCTTTCAATAGCTTCCCTATCAGACAATAAAATTAAAATTGTAATAATGGAAAGAACAAAAGATTACAAACTCTATTAGAGTAATAAACTCTTAGCTGAGTCCCACCAAAAGTATCCCATCTAGTAGCATTGGAGATTATTGTTTTGGCAAAAAACTCCCTTCCATCTGATAGCCTCACCCCTACCTACGTAACAAAAACTAAACTAACATAAGATATAATCATTATTGGTAAATGAGAATATAAATTATATGATCAACAAATCCAAAAGTATGGTCTAACTTACAGCCTTTCCATTCTCAAGTACAATGCCTGTTACATGCGCCTTGTAGAGTATTTCACTGCCCTGATCAACTAGGCCATTTGCCAAGGACTTTGCAATTCCACCAACACCACCAACAGGGTAGTTAATTCCTCCAAAATGCCTGTCACAAAGAACCTGGCACAACTATATGTAACCAAGATATCAATAAAAACAAGAAAGCTTAAAAATTGAACAAAATGCTTACCATGCTAGCATTTATCATTGGTGTCTGCAACGCATTAACTGTGCTCACTATAAAACACTGTAAAAAACCACAGGGAAAATTCCCTCTGAGATTGTGGATAGTCCTTATGTAGATCCTGAACTCTATAAAATTAGAAGATTGCTTAATATGTTCATGGGAATGACTTTGTCACACCTCTGCATCAATGAATGACAACAGCTGGGGATCTTTTATGTACTTCCGAGCTATAGCGCCAGCATTTTGGGGCAAATAATAGGCTGCTGACAACAGCAACACTGGGTCATATTGGTCCAAGACCAGAAAATCCTCAAGTATTGATCAATATACGGTGAATTGAAAGGATAACAAAGACCAAGAAGATATAAAAGGAAGCAAGACATAATTCAACATGGTGTAGAACAGTTGATCAGCAAGCATGAATCACATCAAATAAACTGGAAATAGATGCAATCATATTCCCTGGGCAAGTTTCAAGATCAAGATCGAAATAAAATAATCATCACAATCATGTATAACATATCCCTTTTCCACATAAGTCGCCCCATCATCGACCATCTATGCTAATGTGCCATCACATAAATGAACTAAGTCCTTCAGAAACCAAACTTCAGACTAAGTTATAAAATGGGACTAAAACTATACTTTTAGCAATCTTTTTCACATTCTCAACTAGGAAGGACGTGAAAAAGTTGCAAAATTTTTCTTATCCTTTCTTTTACATACATTTTGATTTCTAAAACTACAAATTTAGTGTAGTTTAAGAGTCTTCCTTTTCTTTTCAACAATATTTCCACCCACTGCAAAATTAGAATACAAACGGAAATAAAATTCCCATAGAGCAAATTATTAAACTATTAAGAATATCCAAGATACAGTATGAAAAAAAAATTCCAAACGAATATAACTCTACCTTTATGACTAATTAGGAGTAAGGACCAGAACTTCACATAAATTTCAAGTTTTTCATATGAAATATTCTTACCTAATGTCAAGCATTCAAGAGGCTTTTGAAAAAACTGTCCAAAGAGGTAGATTGGCTCTTCAAGTGACTTCAGTTCCAAAGAATTCAAGGCATTGAAGATCTATCCAGCAAGTAGAAAATTTCTTATATGTAAGTTATGAATTGCAATAGAAGTCAAAACACTCATAGGAAGTCACAGTCATCTCAATGAGAACAGACCTTCCAACATTCACCATAGAATGAGAGAATTCCTTCCTTTTCATGGGGAAATTTACTGGTGAGCTCTGCAATAAAATCACTGTATTCCCTATGCACTTGTACAGAAAGCTCATTGGGTAGATGGAAATGGACAGTAGTTGGATCGGGTATAACCTCCATCTCACAGCCAACCGCAGCTAGAGCTTGGGTTATCAAATTTAGGTTGCCCTGACCATATTTGAGGCATCCATCAATTTTAGAGACTTTATCAATACAAACCAACCAAGAAAGACAAATATAATTTTGAAACGGGAGTAACATGCTTCAGGCATCAACACATAGAGAAAAAAAATGTTATCACAGAGAATTCAGCAGTCAAGAAGCATATAGAATTGATGATCAGCTATACTATGCAGAATCTAAGGGGTATTAATACGTTACCAACCTTGGATCTATATTAGGAAAAATAAACCAGTTGAGCAGATGTTACAGCAAAAAAAATTAAGGATCAAGAGCCATTTCTCCATCTAAATATCCAATCCTTCTTGAACTACAATGAATACTTAAAAGACAATGCATATGAAGGATACATCAATTTTAGACTTTACCAGAAAAACAAGGCAACAAAGACAACCTTGGCTTTGAAATGGGAGTAATATACTTCAGACGTCAACACATAAGAAAAAAAATGATATTATGGAGATTTCAGCAGTCAACAAGAATATAGAATTAATCGTTAGACATACTATGCAGGAACTAGAGGGGTATTATATATTAGCAACCTCAGATCAATATTTAAATTATCAGGAAAAAAAATCAACTAGTTAAGGAGTAGCAGCATAAATATTAATTTATATATTGAACTTCTAGTACAACAATTTTAATAAGTACTTAAAGACAATGCATATCTGAAACATCAATGATGCAGTTCTTCAAGACCACTTTACATCATAATTGTTCCATTACTAAGTTATCAACAAGTCATAGATAATTCATCAGTAATTAACCTATCATGTTAATAAAATAATCATTTAAGCAATCAACTCCATTGAAACTCATCAAATTCACACGTATCACAACTCTTCACTAAGTCAAATCATTTCAAACCTTACCTACAAACTACTTCAAACAATATGCAACATAAACAACAAACAAATCGACTCAAATGGTAAGCAAAACACTTACCTTATCACTGAAACCAAACATCACAGAAGATCCAACATCAAAAGTATACCCATCTCTCTGGTAATATCCAGAGCTTCCACCAGGAATCACATACTTCTCCAACACCAAAACCCTAGCTCCTTTAACTGCAAGCTGTGTGGCTGCAACCAAGCCTCCGATTCCGGACCCTATAACAATTGCATCATGCTTATTTGTCTCTCTACTTACACCTCCATTTTCCTCCAACTCCACCGCCTTCTCTACATTCAAAAGTGACTTCACCATCAAAACAAAATCCCTATTCCTCCTTTTTTTCCCATAACCATCGAAAGGTGACATTTGTAACATATCCCCAGATAAAAGATTGTATTTTTCCTTTCTGAGTCTGAATTTTGCCCTCTGTGCAGCATTAATATAACCTTGCTTCAAGTTACTGTGCTTGTAATCACTGAAAGCTATGGCTTTACCATGTTCAAAAGAGAAAATATTGTGGTTTTGGCTTCTGGGTATGTAACTACTAAACATGTTGAAGGTCCTTTGAGTGTGAAAAGACCGAATTTTGTGAACTTTTATAGTCTTTTGTGAATTGAAAACTTGATAACTATGGTTGATAAGTGGAGACTTGAAGGTTGAGTCTGCCATGGAAACAGAGTAACAAAGGGGCATTCTTTTTGAGACAAGTGAGCTGTCTGATTATATTATGTAGATAGGGAGGACCAGTTTGTGATTCCAAGCCATGATTCTTTGGAAACAGGGAATGAGACAGACAAAATTAAGGAGGAAGTGGAAGGAAACGATATAAAATGTTTAAGGTCTAAACGGGCATTATCTTGAGTTACTCCTCAATATTTGGTCAAATTCTAAACCTTTTAGTAATGTTTTCATTCCAATTTTTAACACACCAAACATTAATATAATAATTCTATAGGGAAATCATGTCAGCTTATTGACACTTCATTGGTATGGTTTAGCTCATATGGTCAGGATGTCGAATTCATGTATTCATCAGTCTGATCAGCATAGCAGATATTTTCGGATACAAAGATTTCAGAAACAGTTTTATTTAGTTTTTCAGTGTTTTGGATCTTCAGATCCTAAGAACAGTTTTCAGAAAGATATTTTCAGTAAATAGGTCCAAGGGCAAATAACATAATTTCAGCATACTATGATATATATTACATGTTATGGACAAGTATACAGATAGTAAGACTATAAATATGTAAGATCAGGAATTAAAGAAAGATTAAGTTGCACAATATACGTCAAAAGTAAAGAAATAAATTAGCACAACTAATCCTAAGAGAACCCAAGAAAAATAAATAAGAAAAGCAAAAAAAAATAAACGTTATAAGAGTAAAAAAAGCTATTAAACTATCAAGAACTTAGTTAAGTTCATCTAGATAGCAGTTAGCCAGTCAGCAGCAACTTAGTCTAGAGTCTACCTGAGGGTAGAGGTAGGAGATGTTTACTGAGTGATTTGCCACTCATTCCCCTTAGTTTCATTTCTTGCAAGTTGGTGTTTTGGGGAGTTGAGCTTGGAGCACGAGATGGCTGGAGTGTGGGATATGGCTTAAGTTGGTTTTCATCCGAGTTTTCAGATATATATATATATATATATATATATATATATGTTTAGTTTTCAGTAAATAACATGTTTGTGGCTCGCATGCTTTGTATTACTCATGCATTCGAAATGTACAGTATCTTCTACGTTTTCAGATATTATTATTATATAGTAAGCATAAGTTTGATTTCAGGATACTGTACAGTGGGTTTTAGTTTCCCATCATATTTTTAATCTAGCTTCCGCATATTTTCAGTAAGTAATCAGCGTAAGACCTACTGCTATATATTAAGCATATCTTTAAAAAAAAAAAAAAATTGGTCTACAGTAATATATAGCAGATGGGTCTTACATAGGCCTTATTGTGACAACAATCAGCCAATATGCAAGCAAAAGGAACCATAGTCTCATTAGAAATCCAAATACATTCTCAGATATATATTTAGTATGATAGATAGTACAATATGAGTAAGTATAAATAAAATAAGTAATCACAGACGATAACCTAATTGATCCACTGATCAAGTTTCTGTTGCAACAAAAGCTTGATAGGCATGTAGTTGCATATGACATTTGGCATATATTGGACTCTTTAGAGTGCAAGTAGGGGATTGTTGGGGTTAGTGCCTTATAGCCATAGGTCTACGTATATTATTTGAATTATTTATATATTATTATGATTTGTATCATGTACTGATATTAATAATATGATATATTTTAGATATATTGTTTCTTTAAATATATTTTGTGTCCTTGGTATGGTAGAACTAGGATGATAGATTCAAATGATTGATTATGCTTTCTATACATCTATATACTGGAAATACTAAAATTGATCCATAATCCAAACATCAATTTAAATTTAGGACATGAGTAATGGTACAAGGATTATCATATTCCATTGAAAGATGGCAACTGTTTACACATATCGAGGTTATTGTTTATAGTTTAATCTTACTTATAGGTATATGATTTGATGATCATGTTTACTGGATAGACCTAATGATAAGGATTTTATATAGATAGTGCTTTTTATATCTATGGATTAATTCTCATGAGTTCATGTGTACATGTGATCTTTCGATTTAAGGTTTATCAGACTATCTCATGCTATCATTTGACATCATCAAACATACTATCACAAATGGGGCATTTTAAAGATGAGTGATTAACCATATCATGATCAATACAAAAATTATAATAGATCAATATTGGATTTATCAATCTTAAGAATAGGATTAGTGTCTCGATTGAGTTGTTTAGAACTAAAAATTTTGTTGTCACAACTGAATCGGTTAGTGTCGTATCCAATCTTCAATTAAACATCACATATACAAGGAGTTCTAAAATAGGCACATATCTATAACTTACCCTTATGAGACATAGTGACAAAAGGATCATATTATGCATTAATTGTTGAATTGACCAAGCTTAAAGTCATTCGTTGATACTCTGCTATTCGCGTGGTCATGATACCTTGTTAAAGGCCACTCATGATCTGTGTTTAGATTCAATTTGAATATAAATGCTAATGAGTTAGTAAATAGCTTGTCGGTCATACATTATAAGAGTTGATTTGCACCAAAGGCATAGGATCGTTGTCTTGATAATTATGTTATCAAGAAATATCACGTGAGACTTGTTAGATCTCTTTAGATAAGATTGAGAAGTCTGATTTGAAGATTAGCCTTGATGTATAGTTATGGGTCTTAGTTAATTATGGGTATATATTTGGATAGTTGATGAAATCCTGAGTTTTTGGATGGTATTAGGTTTGATAAAGTCAAACTTAATTCAAAATTCTAATAATTTGTTGACACACAAGCGTACGGACATCATGTATAAATGTATGTGTAATTAGTTACAGATTATGAAAACATCATGCAAATTTTATATAACATGCAAAAGTTGCAGATGTATGACTATGACTATTTCAAACACATTTGTAAAAAGAGGTGCCACAAACGTGTAGTTTTATAGTCATGCTCGTGACCTTGGGTGTCATAGGTGTACACCTATGCAGTTACAATCATGACTCTTTTTTTACATAAAACAAACGTGATGGTTTTTTTAGTAAAGTTGTCTTCAATTCTCTCTGAGATTTGAAACTCTCACCTATACATTTATACTCAAGCCCGTTCACTCATAGATTATGGTAGATCAAAAGTGTTAGAAACCTCTATCGTTGCCCCAGTGGATCACCATAAGTGTCGTTGGCCTTTCTAACAAATTAATATGTTTGTTTCTTGTTATAAGAAGACTAGTAAAGCTACAAATATAGGTATGTTCTTCAGAAACATCCTATGGTTGTTTTATTTTTTAATTTTTGTAATTTACAAAAAATAGAAATCGTAAGTCAGTTTTCCCGACAGCTCTATATGAGTTTTTAATTTTTGCCACATGGTCGCCCTTCCAACAATCTCGAGATTCCTAATATACTCATCTTATGATCTTTTCCCTATGATCTTTTTCCTTGGAATCAAATCAATCTGGATATCATCCCATTTTGAATTCAAACACTACATAAGATATAAGATCATTAATACAATTACAAACTTAATCAATTTCAAATCCAGTTACTACTTAGACCCTCCAACCCCTATTTTAAATAACCCAAAAGCTCTTCAATGATCTGATAATGCACAATCTTGTATCAAATCATTCCTGCCAAGCTTAACATTTCATCATACAAAGTCTATAAAAAGCTAGCAATGCATCATGGCAACATTTGTTGAAATGTGAACACAAATACATAACTTATTAGCACGTGATTACTCATGCAATACAAATCCCTTCATCATCTTTTATCTCCCAAGCGTAAGACATAGATCTAATGTATACCTTACTTATTCCTCATTATTTAGATCAATGAAAATTAAACAGATGAAGACTAGACTAGGTAATAACCTAATCATGCTATTATCATAAACTTAGTTATCAACATATGTCTGTGCATGCCCTTTAGAGATAAGGTCTTCTTTTATCAAAAGTGACGAATTTTATGGTTAACCACCTTAGCCCATGCACAGATCTTAATATAGTCAATCAGTACTATTATACAGTCTATCTTCAACTTATAGTTTCAAGATTTACTACAATAGATCAATTAAAAAACTACTTGTTGAATTGTCAACTACTTGTAGAACAAGCAACACACCAAGTGCAAATTGTCAACTGCTTGTAAAACGAACAACACACCAACTACAAATGGTGTTAAGCTTCTGAAAATAGAAACAACATTGTGTTTCCCACTCTTTTCAATAGAAGCATTTGCATTAAATGTAATGTTGATGAAAACATACAACTTATGGATTTCTCGTTGAAGAATCAACATTTCTCACTTACTTAGTGGTTGGATTTGGAGATTCAAATACAATAATGAAAAGGTGTTAGATACATATATTATTTGGCATAAGGGTGAACCTTCACTATTATAATTTGTTCGTTAAACATATTATTGAGTTTTAAGTAAATTCAATTTTATTATACAATGTAATATTATTTAATCACTCATAAAGTATAAAAATTAAATTATAATCATTCACAAGAATTGAAAGAAACATAGAAACTAAAATTACATCCCATAGGCATTCACCTCTATATATTGAATGAAACATACGTATAGAGTAGTTCATCCTTATAGTCCCCTCGTCTTAAAGCTCGGTTCGTCAGGGCCACATTTTTACAAAATAGAAAGAGTATAGAGAGTACATAAAACGTGAGAAGTGTATACTCACGCATATGGGATCATTCGGCACCCCACTTAATTATTCACATTGTTCAAGGTATATATTAATTCAAATGCAAGTCCGATCATACATGCGTATAATAACCCAGCCAGTCATCATTTATATACACATCATGTACACGAATACTCCTATCAGTCTCTTCAATACAAATTAAACAAATTAACTTTGACATCTCTATGGAACATTTTTTTATATCGAAAAGTAACATGCGGTCATTATTAATCTATCTATCTAATTTAGATAAACTAGCATGGAGTAGCCTATTTAAATCAAAGACTTATATCAAGTCTTTAGTGCATGCATCATACATACATACATGTATGTATGTATGTATGGATGTATACACACACAAACACACCATCATGAACAGGTTACACAATCGTGAACAGGAATGGGGAGACCAAAGCACATGCTGATGCCGACCGAGCATTGAATGATCGAGCAAAGGATGGTCGTCTGGAATTATATGAATGTGTGGTTCTGTTTCAGGTTAATGATACATGTTTTAAAAGTGGGAGATTTGAGAACGTTCGGGACCGGTTTACTAATAAAATGGAATGGCTGAAAAAAATCTTCAAATTCTCTCTCCGAAAAAGCTCTTCCCCCTGCAACGACCACTTTACTGCCCCGAAAGAAGGGATTGATTGTCCCTGACACAAGCCAAGATTGGGGTGATTTAATCCCCTAATCCGGGCCTCTAATCGAGGATTGATTAATTTCGAAATGGAGCAAGAATGGATGCAGAACGGAGGAGAAAAGGGAGCCCATTGTGGGAAAAAAAAAATTCCATAATGCAGCAAAAAATAAGACTGGCGCAGTGGCAGGAGAGCTCCAGGCGGAAAAAAATTTAAATAGAAAATAAGAAACGTAACTAGCGCAAGCGGGCAATCTCCGCGCACGTGTGTACCATGCCTTGGCGCACTCATGGGAGCCATGCACTTGTTGAATGCAATCTGCAGGTCGGCGCATTTCTCTCTTCCCAGGGCCTGGGTTTCACGGGCTTTCTCCCGCTGCGCGCTTCTTCTCTGTGTTAGGCCGCATGCATCAGCTTCTTCTAGGGCCTTTCTTCTTCTCTTGGGCTCTTATGGGTTTGGATTTATTTTATGGGTTTTGGGTTTTTATTTTGGGTTTCATTTGGTTTCTATTAGGCTATTATTCGGATTTTGGGCTTTTGAGTCATGGGCTTTTTATTTTTTGGGTGGGGTTTTTGGGTGGATTTTTATCGGTTTGGTATTTGTTTATGGACTTGGCTTTGGTGTTTATTTTCATGGTTCTTGCTAGGATTTGAATTTTTGTTGGGTTTTATTTTACTTTTTCGTCCTCAATTCGATACTTCTAAAGCTTTAAACCAATCTTATGAGATTTTTCATCATGGAAAATGATCCAATTAAGTTTAAACTAAAATATTTACAAAAAAACATGTCTTTTAATTTTGTAGATTATAAATTTAGATTTATTTAATACGTCATTATCAAGAATTGTCAAAAATATAGTTTTTTAAACTCATGATGTATTGTCTTTATCCACCACCTTAGTTGCAATTAGAGTATTATAATGATTGATCTTCAACAAGGTATGTCAATTGTCTATGCCTTGGTTTATCTAGTGAAAGAGAGCTTAGATTTAATTATCACCCTCCCACTTCTTGTATCAGAGACTAACAATTCTTTAAAAAAAATATCATCAAAATAGGTCAACAAACTTGATTGATTTTAGAGAATCTATATTTATAAATTTATTTTAAAACACATCATAAGACAGTTGAAAATAGTTAATATGTTTTTCAACAATCATCTATTATTATCAACTTTTGTTTTCACAAATTTAATCTTTTTAAATTAATTTCTTAACATTTAGCTTTATTATCAATGAACTCAGATATTAACCTTTATAACTCTTTTGATTTATGATACAACAACATTCAACTAATTTCCTAACTAGTAGTCAACAACCATGACCAAGCAAATCATTCAAGCTTGACCTAACATGTGGAAGCATGCTCATTCATTCATAGTTTCATTATTTCAAGTTGATTGTCATTATGCTTAAACAAGCTACCAAGCTCACACATATGCAAATATTTATTGGTTGAACAATTTTGCTATTAATTGCTTAACCATCAGCTTCATCATCGCTCTTTTATATATATATATATATATATATGTTATCCAAGAACTCACAATTATTGGTCCAAATTAGTCTTGATATTGCTTGCACACCTGACTTCTTGCCTTTCCAAGTGGAGGCAATAATTAAAAGCTTTTCCGTTGAACGAAAGGAATAGCTATCTTCCAATATCAAACAGGTGCCTCAAGCATGCTTGCCTCTAAATCCCACGTGTCAACTCAAACTCCTCCCACGTTTACGCGTGTGAAATTCAGATAAATTGTTAGAAAAAATTCCCAAACCCACCACCTTATCCAGTATTTTCACTTGACCAACTTTTCCCCGCTATAAATTAGCCCCACCAACACACATTCCAGCCATCCCCACCTCAAATTCAAGTCTTAGATCTTGTTTTTGAATCCCTCTCTCTCTCTCTTTCTTTCTCTCTCCTTCTCTAATCAAATTCAAAATGGATCTAAGAATTGTGTATGGAGTGATGTTTCTTTCATTCTCATGTGCTTGCTTCAAGCTTCTGCATCTCTTTCTTCATCCAGTCTTCTATTTGAGCTCAATTTGATCAAATCTTCTCAGTGGGGTGTTCTTTTTCTATCTTTCTTCAACCTTATGTAATATGTAATTTCAGCTCAAAATGTTGTAATTTACCCAAAGATTTAAGTGGTGTTGTGATAGAATAGAGTTCTATTATTTGTATTATTGGAGATTAAGGTTGTAATTTGGTTGTAATTATATATTAATGTGATTTGATCTAGACTTTTCTTATCCACTTTTATGAAATTTGATTATTTATTTATTTATTCGGCTAGCTTTAATTTATGTGCAAACATTCGTAAAATATTTTAAAATTTAAAATGATGTCATTTTGCATAGAAAATTAGAAAAACGTAATTTCAGCTGGATATGACATGGTTGAGTTACTTGCCACGTATAAAGCGTAAATTCACCTAAACATGACGAACTTCCTGGGTTTGATCCTCATAGGCATTTTGAATGAAATTTTTTAATAAAAGAAAAGGATATTAATATTTTAACCAAATTTTGACTGTTTATGCCTAAAATTTTGTCACACAATTTTAGTTAATTAACAGCAAGCTACCTAAAATACCCTTAGTTATAAAAGTAACACTTAGTCAACGGCAATGTTTCTAGCACGTTGATCCAAAAGTTCAAACACCTACAAAATGGCATACCAAATGCATAATCTTTGTCGTTTTCGATATTTTCCAATGGGTTTGGGTTATTCGGTTAATTTAGGGTTTGAAGATTGTGGTTGTTGTTTGATTAATGTTTCCGACAATGAATTCGATGGAATTCAAATCGAAAACAGAAAAATTTATAAAAAATGAGTCAATTTCATTGTCGACAACAAAAATAAGCATATGCTTAGAGTGAATCAGAATTTCACAATTTTAACTCACATGTGTTTGGGGTATAAATGTGAGCTTATCGAAGGGCATATTGATATTTGAAATTTCTAGCACACTCTGTATTTGTAAATGATAAACAAAGAATCCTAGAGGCAAAAGGAAACGTTTAAGCATCATGC
The DNA here is from genome assembly GCA_026122585.1 of Anacardium occidentale. Classification (NCBI taxonomy): domain Eukaryota; kingdom Viridiplantae; phylum Streptophyta; class Magnoliopsida; order Sapindales; family Anacardiaceae; genus Anacardium; species Anacardium occidentale. The sequence continues at coordinate 53,443 of JAJEJH010000017.1, forward strand.
TTATAATCTTCTTCTACCACTTATCTTTCTATTGTTATTATGTTTTCGTTAAATTTGATGAAATTGATAATGTAAAATATCGTTTATAGAAAAATGCTTTTGAAATATACAAGATTACATGTCATTGTATTTCTTTTTTTTTTTTTTTTTTGGTGTAAGGAATTTCAATAAATCACCGTGAGATTGAATTGAAGTTTAATAAGGCCCACAACTTTAGAATCACATTAATAGTATAATCACATAAAAACAAATACTTTCTGAAACTTGAAAAGCAACGGTTTAGTGTTATTCTCATTCATTTGGTCTTATTTCAACAAATAAACTGAGGTGGTGTAAATGTTGTGTTATGATTTTGGTTGAACAAGGTTGATATGTGATTTGGGCCTATTAAATTCGCTTTGATGATAGGGGTTATCATTCAGTGAAAGCATAAAATGACATCATATGTATCAAGGTCCAAACCTCTATGCATTTGACGATGATATGTTAGGGGGAAAGGACATGTTAGTTATACAAACCTATATTCAACCTTTCACTTTAAATTATGGGGATCTAACGATAAGGATATAATGAAACTCATAATCCTTTATTTCTTGTATTATGATATGTTAGGTGCTGATAATCATAAAAAGATTTGAGATGACATATTACAGTTAGTAGATGATTACTTTTAGTCATTTCCTTAAGGGTCCCTAGCATGGAAAACGATTGTAGATACCATGAATAAGGTTATTCCAAAACGTTATGATGAGGTTTCTTATAACTTCTCGCCATATATGCAGCGTCCCTCAAGAAGGTCAATATATACTATGTCTTAGGGTAAAACAATCATAGAGGGGCATTTTTTGGAAGATCCTAATGAAACTAAAACATTGGCTTGAGGATAATGTAAGGGTTTGGATGCTAACTTTGATTGGTTTTTCTCATCTATAATTGTTATGATATTTGTTACTATATAGACAACATATTAATGGCTGCCTCACGTTATTGCATCTAGCGACATTGAAAGATTTTTGGACAACTATCAATACAATAGTCATAAAACTGACGGAATGAAGGGTTTGTGAATATTACGAAAGATGAGTGAATTACCCATGGTCTTGTCTTTTATTAGATTCAATAGAAGGGACCATGGATGCAAGTAGATATTTCCAAGCTTGAAGTACAATGGACAATATATAATTTTTTTATGTCATTTCATATTTTAAATTTGGTGAATTTTAACAAATATTATTGATATTTATTTTGACATTGACTTGTGGTAGGTCTACCTTTCAATAAAATTTATATGTCAAGATCGATATGTAAGAACGACAGATTATAGTATATGATTATTTAAGGGGTATACCTCAGACCAACAATGTTTTGAGAACTTGATAACCTTGTATGTGCACTTCTCAATTGTTTTGCAAAATTCAAAGTTTTGGTTTAAGTCCCTTCACCAACTTGTAAAGTAGCAATTCAAACTCGTTGGATGCAAAGGAGTTCCTTAGATCCGACAACTGTAGGGGTTATGACCTTGATGTTCATATAGTATATCAGTCAACAGTGTGATTCTAATTTCATTAGGAAGCACACAAAGAGACCAAGGAAACACATGGTTACAAAACTATTCCTCGAGGGGCTACAAGCACAAAGTATCCAAAAGTACACCATGATAATGCATTTCTTTGTATAAATATTCACTCATGAAGTCAATCATAAAGTGTTTTCCAATTTTACAAGGAAATAGCAAATTCTTATTGCAAGGGTTAGATTTTTAAAGGGCGTTTCGCTAGTCATTGTCTTTTGTAAATAACTAATTACATTTATTTCACTTATTATAATGCTATTTACTCATTTTCAACTCTGATTTAATCACATGTCACATAATCAATCGTTGATCGCACAAAATGCAACTATAAATCATGCATCGTATAATCCATGAGTTAGTTAATAGGTTTATCATACCTAAACATCAAATCGTTCATGGTTTGGTGTTCTTCATATATAATCAAGGTTGGTGTTTAGACAATTCTAACTGAACAAAGTAACTAAGAACTAGTCACTTTAACAATATTAAAGATATTCTAACATGGAGCTCAGTCACCTTTGTTGTGCTTATTTCTACAATAACCCATTAATGCAGGTGATGTAGAACAACCAACCTTGAGATGATATGTGATATAGAACAACCAACCTTGGAGGTCGCACTCCCTTAAGTTTTATCTTACTCATCCTATAACAGTTTAGTAGTTGTTATGGGCAGTAGTTATTTTAATCATAAGGGGATGGAACCCTTACTGACTGGAATAAACTAAGGCCTAGAAGACATATTGGGTCATTGCACAAATCATTGATATTATAGTAACCTACATGACAGTGATATAGACATTAGAAAATAGTAAACGCAAATGGTGACAAAAAAAAAAAAAAGCAAATGTTGAAATATATGCTAAACTTAGTTACTTACATGTTGTAACATAATAAATGTTAAAGTACAGGGTATAATTGAGATCGAAAAAAATTACAAGTACTGAATTAGATGTTATAACATTGTTAATTACAATGTAAAATCATAACAAATTTTATACAGTACAATAGTAATAAAAATTTCCTAAATAGAGTAACAATATTGTTTATACGAAAATATTACAACTAAAAGTCATAGTGAAAAACTAATTAAAACTCTCAATAGATTCAAACCTTTCCCCTTCCCCAAATAAAGAAACCTTGGTCGCTATGTGTCAAAGAACAACCACTACTACCTTAGTCAGAGACAAGCGAAGCAAAACTGGAACAACTTAGCCTCGTATGACTTGCTTAATAGCATTGATAACAAAAAAGTTCCTACACTTCCTCTCTTTAAAATAGTTGTCTAACTCGATTTGATAGTTAACCTGATTGTTATTAAGCCATCACTGGTCGATGTACCACAAACAAGTTAACTGGCCAGACCCAATTAGAAATATCAGCCAAAGGATTTATATCTTCTTAATAAACAGCAGAGCAATAACCAATAAAGTAATATAGACTCACCAATTGATAACAATTAGATAGATTGTTGAATCGAGCCATTGTTGTCACGTGTGCATATGGAATATATGATAGTTGAAATTTCCTACAACTACACATTCGTTTCCAAAGATCAATAATGTCAATCTTCTGCTCGTACCATGGACCTTATGCCTATTCGCATTAACAGGTTTCACTAGCATGCGGGTCTGCCATTTTTTCTTTGGCCTAAGGGGTATGAGGATGAGTCTGTGAATGAATTCAAAATTGTATTATAATATTGGCTAAATGATTACATCACAATACAATGGAACAATCAGTCAGTCACGCTCCATGTTAATTTTGTAATGCCAATCAAATAAACTCAACTAATAGGGTAATAGGCTAGACACACACATGACATGCCAAGTGTAACGGGGAGCTAGTGTGAGTGTCGGTGCTCTGCCAGTTCGAGTGTTGGTGTTGGCCACAGTGAAGAGTCATCGGTGCCAAGCCACGTTTCTAAGAGTGTACCAGTCAAGTGCCATGAGTCAACCAATGCCATAAAGGCCAATCTGCTTGCCAGTCTAAATCGCGGGGAGTCTCGTGTGAAAAACGGTATATTAATTTGGGATATTTTTGGTCTTAAAACTTTTTCTACACTATGTAAATGTAATATGAAAAATATGATTGTAATATGAAAATTGTAAAAACTCAATGTAATGATTTTCTGGAGGGGGGCGTGATTAATTAAACGAGAAGAGCGCTTGTAGCCGCTATTGTGACAAAGGCTCATAAGCCTCTTTAGGGGGGAGTGACTAGTCTCACTTGAACACATATTGGCTAGAGGGCACATGGCTAAGGTAGACGATGTTTCTTACCATCGGAGTAGTTTGGGTTTATTGCTTGGTGGATGCCCTATGTCCACTTTCAACAATGTACTTCTCGAGATGAGATATGAACGAGGTAAGTAGATTGTTTTCTTTCGACTACCTTAATTCTATTATTTATGCTTTTTTGAGATTTATTATGTTTGTGGATGGCCATGTATCTCATTTTGCAAATAATATCAAAGTTGTTTTGTTTATACGAGTTGCGATAATCCGAGTTGTCTAACCGTTACTTGCGATACGCCTATTTTTTGCAGATAAACTAGTTGAGATAAGACTTATTTGCTTGGAAAAACCCAAAACAAGTGTTACATGGTATCGGGTTAGCGATGCTGAAATCTGACCCCGTGACACCACTTCATTGAATGACTTGGCTATATTAGTTATCATGATATTATATTTGATGTCCGGGAAATGAGCACACACCCATAGTTTATACCCAATTTGTGTTAGGTACACTATAGTACCAAGACTTGTTCATAAATCATTTGCATGACATCTCGGAAACCTAACAATCAATATGTCTTCGCCACTTTCCAAAATAGCCCCACTTTTTCATAGTACTGATAACTTGTCCTTGCCTCACTATAACATATAGAAGTGTTGGTTCTCTTCTTTTTAAACAAAATAAACCACTATAGTATGACAATCATAATCATCCTTAATCTCATACAATATTTTACTTGGTATGGTCTTAAACCGCTTGTAATTGTGAATGTCATTGAGCCTTCTATCAATATACAAATGAAGGCTCAACTTTTTATGTGGACCTTCAAAATTGGCTAATACACCAAGCATTATAAGTCTTTCCTTCTCGTCTTTCTATTTTTTACTATTATCAACTATAATTATCTATTTCTCTCTATAACAAGCCAAAAATACTATTTGAGTCATCATGAAGTTAGATGTTAAAACCTTATCATTATAAATACACGTGTTGTTAACTAACTATTTGTATCAAAACAATTTCAAAAATCATTAAAATTTTCAATTTTATTTTTTTACTATTTCTCACCTTTATCACTTTATTCTTACCACCCTATAATGCAATAGTCTTTATCCAACTAACATTTCAGCTTAATGGTTACCCTTTAACACTTACTATTTACCTTTCTGTTTATCCTCCCATTCATCGCTTACTCTCCCACTCATTGCTTACTCCCTTTTGGACTAAACCTACATCTTACCCAATAAAATACACTTAGCACCTACACTACATGCTTAATGCCTACCACTTGCTTGCTGTCTATCATTTCCAAAAAATCATAGAAAATGTAATTAATCCAAATGTATATAATTTGAATGGAAAAAACACATATCCAATGTAAATTAAGTTTTGTCTACCTAGAACCGAGTTACAAAAAAGTAATATGAACTAAAATCTATAAGTAAACACAATACTTTCACAAAATATGCATATATCATAAACTATTATATGATCTTCAAATATAATGCAAAGTATATAAAGAAGTTAATATTTACTTTAATTAAATGTTTGATACAACAACTTTGATTAAATCTAAATATTTCCAACAATAATAAATATTATTTGGTTAATTTATTAAAACTTGAAAAGAATTGTGTTCCAATAATTTTTTAAATGTTTTTGATTTTAATAAATTTTTTCTTTCATTTCATTTATTTTTAGTTTGTGCCTTAAAAAATATTTTGATAAAAACTACTATAATAAAATAATAAATTTTTTGTGCTTTTCTTATAACCATCCTCCACTAAACTATATTAAAAAATAACAAATTTTCACCAAAAAATGGAAAAATAATATTTTCCACATTTCAATTAAACATTTTAAGTGTTAGTAAAATTAGCTAATTTTTATAATAAATAGAAATAGTCTTTATATTTTGTAATATTTATTAAAGATAAATAATATTTTACCCCTCCCAAAAATTTAATAACTATATTTTTTGCTCTTGTTTTATAAATAATTTAGTTTTAAACCAAAAACAATAGTTGGCGATGGATTGTCATCGATGATAATTAGAATCACATTAAAACAATACAATTTCAATCGAAATTATAATAAAATATGTTATTTTAATTGAAATTGTATTGAAATAGCGTGATTTAACTATAATGACATTATTTTAACGTAATTTTAGTTGAAATTACATCAAATGGTATGAATTCAATTAGAATCATATTAATAAAGTCCAATTTTAACAAATTGATCTAATTACATATTTGAGATATGTTAAAATTAGGATTAGGGTTTTGGTTTTTTTTAAGCTGAAGATAAAGGGATACCATTAAATTTTAAAAGCGATATGAGAAATATAATTTGTGCATACTTTACGAATGTAAATAATATTAATCTTATAATATTTATCTATTTTATAAGGTAATAAAAATATCTATTAGTCGTCAAAATTAATGATTAATTTTAAACGAAAGATAAAAATTATCTAATGTGATCCCATGCCACTTTTCCTTAAATAAATGAATCATGTCTCCTTGACTTTGCAACTTACATATCTTCTATTCTTTGAATCAAATTGAAGCCAAATTTGGGAAGTAGACTTAATTCTCCTTGATGAACATGGGTTGGGCTAGGATAGCCCAATGTGAGCTCTTCTTGGACCTCTTTGTTGCCTTGGGTCATTTGCTTGCATGTTTGATTGGCTTGGACCATAGACTTCATATCTTGGACTTCTTTGGCTTTTGATTTCATTCCATAAACATGAAGAAGTGTAAGACTGCTGGAATGGGCTGAGATCACATCATTATCACTTTTTGACATAAATTTACCGTTTTGATATAATTCAAAGGGGTAAGGCATTTTCCTTTTGATATATCTAAAACTTTTGGAGTATGGTTTCTATCCTCGTTAATAAGCAATGTATTAATTATCAAATCTCTAAAAAGATTAGATGCATCTTCTAATGCAAGCACCAAACGCATAGAATTTCAAATATTATTGGGCGAGAGAAATTGAATTTCCACCATTTAAAATAAAAATTTCCAAATAAAATAATTTCTCGAAAACTGAAAGGGAAGCTGGACACGTGTCAATTAATCACGGAACTATGTGCTGGCCACGATGCCATGGTAGTTGAAGCCGACAGCTTCTAGAAGAAGTTAAAGCGTTTTTAGTACACTTTTTTAAAAAAAAAAAATCTATAATATAATTTTATTTATGAAAAATATTTGATGAAATAAAATATTGGTTAACCGGTTTTCTACGCTAATTAATAATTGTGATATGCTTGAAAATTAAATATATTATTATTATATTATTATTATTTTAAAATTTACTTGAATTACAAACGCAAATTTTAACCCTTCATTTTGAAGAAATTTGTTAGGCCAAATAACTTATTCCCACTCAAGGTTTTCTAAATGATAATGCTCACTCAAAAATTTAAAAACAATCAAATATCATCCGTTGATCAAATTCAATAGTTTAATAACCAAAAAAATATATTTATATTTTTGAATAATAATAATAATAAAAGAAATTTTATAAAAATAATTAAAATATAAAATAATAGTAATATAATAATAAAAAAATAAATTTTTTTAAAAATAATGATAATTTAAAAAAATTAAAAATAAACATAATTTATAAAATAAACATAATTAGGTGGCCGAATTAGGTAGTCTTCTCTATCAGAGATGACCAAAAATAACCGACCATTTTTAAATTAGTCGGATAAAAAGAGATAGATCTGACCATCTTTATCAAATCTTTGGTGGATATATTCGGTTGTCAATCAAATTAAGTAACTACTTTTTATCATCTAATTATGTTTACGGTGACTATTATTGGTGGCAATGGTGGTCCTTTTCCAAACTTATTTTATTATTTATTATTTATATTTTAAAATTATTTTATTATTTATTATTAATGTATTTTATATTAAAATTTATTTTAATATTAATATTATGTATATTTTTAGTAAAGGATATTTTAATCATTTTATCCAAGACAATAGTAAAATTTGATAAAAATTAATTAATGAGTAAGTTTTTGACTTTTTAATAGTTTGTGGGTGGAAATTGTCATTTAAGAAAACCTTGGATGGGACAAAACGTTTGGCCAGTTTATTATAACAAATTTAAATATTTAATTACCCTAAAAATAATTAAATTTTGAGCTTGACCTCAAACTCAAAATGGTCAATGTCAATTTTGCCACGGGGGAATGAATCTCTTAATTAGAATCTTGTAAGTAATATCTTGCCTATAAATACATATTAAATCTCTTCAAATAGTTCATCCCGAAGAATCAAAATTCTTTCAATTTTGTTTTAAATTTTCCTTTTTCTTTTGTTCATCAAGAAATGTTTGTTTTCTCTCCATCCAATTCAATCCTTTCTGCATTCGGATTCTTCTATGTTTCGTTTTATAAATTTTGCGATTTTTTCGAATAAATTTTTATATTTTTCTCTTTTAATTAATCACTAATTAAGAGATAATATTTGTAATAATTATTACCATAACAAATTAATTAAAAAGAAAAAGACGAAAAAATGCAGACCTCGGTCGGAATAGGGTTCATGGCGGTCTTCGCCGTCTCCGGCAGCGTTGTACTTCTCGCCAATCAAGTCAATAAACGCCTGCTCTCCGATTTCATGAAGAAGATTGAATTCGAAATCTCCGGTACGTTCGTTCATAATTTTACGTAAAACCTCTCAAGTTTCCTGACATTGACTTTTCCCCTCTGTTTCCAACAAGATCTGAGAAATTCAACTTCCACGACGTCTCTGAACTTTCCTTACCTTTTTAACTTTCTTTTTCTGAAGTCATGAATTCTCTGTTTGAAACAGGACCTGAGAAGTTGAACGGCAAGAAAAAGGTTCGATTTGCAGAAGATGTAATGGAGCCATCATCGAACAACAAAGAGTATCGGAAGAGAAGCGTCAAATACCACAAAGGGATGAAGAATCCTCATCATCATCAGCATCAGCATCATCATCTTGACAAATTCAATGCCTTTCAATAGGCGCATTTTGTATAAAGGAAACATTGAATCCAGAACCCTCCAAGCCCAGAAGTCCTACATGTAATTTTGAAAAATTTTCCAGTTTTATTATTATTTTTTTTGAACAACTGTATATGTAAATATAAATAATTATAAATATTATCTCTTGAATTTCAAACAAAAGATTCACACGTTCACTCCTTGGCTTCTTTGTGTCAAAAACAAGGGGTGGACGAAAACAATCCAAAATGAACAAAATAATCAAATTAACTTAGACAAAAATTAGAATAATATATTTATGGTCATACAGAAACTTCATAAACATTGAAGTGAATTTGGGTATCGCCAAATTGGTCCAGACAAAGCGCAAAGGTTTAGGCTCCAAATGGCTCGATTGCTACCATGGATTTGGTTCTTTTAATATGAAATCAATTTGGTTTTCTCCTTTCTATGCAATAGTGAATACGATGAATCTTGTGCAAGTTTGTTTTATAATAGAGCTTGTTCGCCCAATAAAAATGGCTAAGTATCACCAATGATTTCTTGGCTTGAGAAGACTCCTAGATGAATGCCTTGTGCCACACAACCTCAAGCTCAATAAGCTTATAAAGGCGTGTAAGCAACGATGACTTACAATGTTTCACTTTGGACTCATTATATCAAAAGCCTAATCAATAATATTAATATGATATCAAACCAATTGTTTTCATGCCACTCAATTCTAAAGGGCAATTATTAGGTTTGAAGACCTCTTATGAATAATGTGATCGAACTTTTAACGTTCATAATTATGTTAGAGGCTTCACATGTGAATCAAAAAGCACCAAGGTTGCTAGGGAAATAAACGTGATTCTTTATAGCCACCCATAATTTCTTTTTCTCATATTATTAAAATAATCCATATTTAAGAATTTTATATTTTTTTATATTTCTATATAATATCATTATCTACAATTAGATTTGGGTTATGAAGTTACATCTAGAGGTTTAAAGCCAAAGCCGAAGATTAATTTTCACATATATCTATCGAAACATTACACTTGATGAGTTTGACACTCACTTTGAAACCATAGTATCTATTAATCATTATAAATAATATAAAAATTACTTTCATAACATACATTCTTATAAAAAAATTATGTCATATTTATATATTTCATAGTAAAAAATACTTACAAAAAATATAAAAACAAATTAAATTAGTTAACTTCGTGGGGCTCTTTTGATGTGAGAAAACTAAAAAAAATGATTGTAAATGAACTAACTGTTGTTTAAAGGCATGACTTATGTCATGACCAAATAGTTATAAGTATGAAGATATAGATTTTGTGCAAAAAGTGTCTAGAACTCCGGTTCCACAAAAAATGAATGCTTGTTCCATTGCCTGAATTTCTAGTTAATGAAGAACAATTTTATTCCAATGGTTATTCACAATTATATATGAAGTTAAGAAAATTTGAACTTTAAAGTCTAGAACACCCATTCAAAATGGAGATCGCTCATTCCATAAGCATAGACAAGACTATTTGCATGCTCATTGGAGCTTCTAATGCTTGTTCAAGGATAAGAACACCCGTTTTATAAAAATTTCACGTAAAAAAAGGTATCATTTAAGCAAGTCATTCATCATCTTGGACAAATTGAAGAAAAATGAAGGGTGAGCATAAAACACCCATTCCTTAAGGAAATCCTCAAGTCATCCATAAAAAATAAGATGGTTCCAATGGTGGTCAATTATTTTACCCAAAACTAGATAAATTTGGCGTAGAATGGAATGCATGTTCTAAGCAAAAAAAACAAAAAGACAAATATATTGAAGTTCAAAACAACTAATCTTCTTCTTAGGAAATCAAGGGTTTCGCTTAGGAATACTTATCCTTCATACTCAACAACAAAATTCAAAAAACGTGCCAAAGTCAAATGACAATATTATTATTCTTATAATGAATATTTGCTCTAAGATCTGTAAAAGCAAGCTTAGGGGGCATGTTAAAAGGTTAGAGTCCATGAGAAAGTGAAAGAGAAAACAAAGCAAATAAAATAGACTAAAATCTTATATTCTTCATTCAATCCTCACTCTATCAGTACTTCAAATTAAACCTTTGGAGAGTTTATGTAATCACTTGTATATTTAGCCTAGTTAAGAGGTATTTCATAAACAATTTTTGTAATCTTCATCATCTTAGATGAAATCCTAGATCAACTATTTTAAAAGGTAAAATCTCATATCAACAAGTATAGAAGGCAAAATATCATAACATATATTGTTGGGGGGTAGAATCCCAAACAACTAAGAATCCCATGATAAAACAAATGTATCGAGTTGATATGATGTTCATGAAACTCTATGAAAATTTTCTTTAAAAAAAAGGATGTAAGAGGCTTTGATTTGAAATCATAACCCTAATCTTCTAATTTGATCACAAATCATTGACCAAAAACTCACTCCAAAATCTAGACAGGTTTAAGCACTCAATTCATGCAAGTTCCAATACAACATTACAAGTTTTTGTCTTCAAATCTTAGCAACTAGAATACAAATTCAAGACTCCAAAATTTCAACCTTCAAACAACATATAATCATCACAAAAACAACCTAAAGAAATGTAGGAAATGGAGCCACAGTAATAACATAATAATAAACAACTTCTTGAAACAATTTTGTGAGGAAGAAGATTTAAGCCTAAAGGACTCTCCACTAACTTGAATAAAATATACTTACTTGATAAAAATATGCAAGAAATTGAACTCAAGTCTAAAGTATGAAGATCCACCAACTTGAGGTTGAACCAAATCTAAAAGAATCTTGACATAAGCTTAAAGCAAATGCTCCACCAACTTGAGTTTTGATTCCAATAATTTTATTCTTCACTAATAACACTCTCTTACAAAAGAATTGGATAAAGGAAATGATAAATTCACACGAGCCACCAAAGCATCATGGAACAAGTGACAAAAAATTCTTAAATTTTTATATTCACCAAAATCTAATATTTACAAGTGACAAGTTACCTTTGTATGGCCAAATAATACATGACATGAAATGACCAAAAGGACAAGTACTAAAAGAGACCTAAATATAATCATAACTCATAATTAAAATATACAAATATTAAATTCTCCTAAAAATAATTACATCACATAATTACAAATAAACAAGTACAAAATGAAATCAACTAGTATGTTTTGCTTCATCCATGCTAACTCTTCTTAATCTAGCATGTCTTCACTTGATCCTCCAATTTGTATAATTGTCCTTGATTTGAAGTTTGATACTTTTAAATGATGTTAATAGACTCAAGGAACTCATTGGGCTTCATGGCACATTGATTAGAAGAGGTCAGGACTAAGGGTGCATGCTTGAAGACATGGAAAAAGCATGGAAAGCATGGTCGGGCACTGTAGTGGCAAATAGGTGTTGCAACATTGATTAACCCAGTTTTGGCCAAAAGCTAGTTGCCACAGCTCCAAGCAGCAAGTTAAGAAATTTTCTTACTTTCTTTGCCCTCATTTGCATGGGTTGTTTATGCATTTTCCTTTAAACTTGGTGTGACAACGGTTTTTGTCTCGCCAAGCACTTTTGTTTGGTCACCCTTAATGTGACCAAGAGGAAGCACATGAATAGGTTTTTGGCCAACCACAGAGTTATACCAAGGATTGCTTCGGGAAAAGATGTATTAGTGAAAATAGAAAACTTTATAGATTCCCCGCAAATGATCTAGTCATTTACACCTACCTAATGAGTGAGTTTGGTGAGTTAGGTACGATATAAGAAGACATTAAACACCCACATTGCTCAGTTTTAGGGCTAACCTTCACTTTGGTAGTTCATTTTAGTAACGCTTACCAAGTTTGATTAGATTCTTGATTTTATAAGCATGCAATATAGTACAAAATGTTGAACCCTTGATGTTTTGATGATGATAAAAATACAATTAAGTTGTTAATGAATGTTTAAAATATGTTTGAAATGCTAATTAATCCCTTGCATGAAGTAATTCATGACAAAGAAGGGAAGAAAAGATTTATTTTTGCAGGTTTTAGGTCTCGCATGACCGTGTGCCTTAGTAGCACGACCGTGCTTGACCAAACGAGTCCTCGTGTGTCCAAAACACGGGACCGTGCGCCTGACCGTGCAAGGCTCTGTGACTTTCTGAAGAAAAGTATCAGACCCGCACGGGCGTGCGTGCATGATGCACGACCGTGTGCAGGCACTACACGAGCAATGCACTACCACATCAATCGTGCAGCCTGATCGTGTGAAACTGAAAGATTCAAAAGCCATTGGAAGCACGACCGTGCGTAGTGGAAGCACGACCGTGCACATAACTCATGAAGAGCACGGGAGATCAAGCCGTGCAAATGAAACCGTGCAGCTGGTCAAAGAAAAGGAGTCAACGCACGACCGTGCACGCTCAATACGCACGACCGTGCGTTATGGCAAATGAGGAGCACTACCAAAGAACACTACCGGGATGATCGTGCAAGACATCTCACGCACGACCATGCAGAATTGGCACACGACCGTGCGATAGCAAAAATGCACCCGTGTGCGGCTCGTGCGCTCATCGTGTAGTCAAGCCGTGCTAGCTCCTGGAATTTTTGGACAAAACCTTGTAGTATCAGTGCACGACCATGCAATCTAGGGAGCACGACCATGAAGGGTCGAAGCACGACCGTGCGTCAATGACACACGACCGTGCATCATTGGCGCTAAGCTTTTAAGTCGACCGTTGGAAGTCTGAACGAGCAATAAATGCAGCATGCACGACCGTGCACTAGAGGAGCATGACCGTGCGCCTGAAAATTTATTGCAGAACTTACCTTTTTCAACTACTTCAACGGATAAAAAGCTAGCAAACGGCTCCTCCCTATTCTAGGCAGTGAATCAAGTATAAAAGGAGAGCTATTTGAACTGGAGAGGCAACTGAAACGAATTGAAAAAGCCAAGCTATCTACATCATTCTTCAATTGCTTTGTTTTCTCTCTCTAAGCTTATTCACTTACATACTTGAGAGAATTTGTACTAAACACTTGATTTTCCAGTCTATTGAGAGGCATTTACAATCAATCTCTTTATTTACACTTCATTTGTAAAAAGGGCGAAATTCCCTTGTGAGAAAAACTATTGTATCTTCGGGTATTGAAGATAGTAGAAACTTCAATCGGGTTTGATTGAAGAAGAGGACGTAGGAGGCTTGTGTTCAAAGCTCCGAACCTCTCTAAACTTGGCTGAGCAACTTCTGAACTCTCTCCTTTTATTGCTTTTATTGTGCATTTTGTGTATTATAGTGTTAATTGTGATTATTGCTTTAGAAATTTTAAATAATCCTATTCACCCCCCTCTAGTATTATTTCTCTATCACTTAAGGGTTTTTCAATTGGTATCAGAGCAGGACTCTAGGAAATTAACTAAATCTAACGATTTTTAGAGTTAAAGATCTTTGCAGAGAAATGGCTAGCACATCCGCCCCTGTTTTTAGCGAAGGTCAATGCACTACTAGGCCACCACTATTTTGTGGTGTTAACTACACCCAATGGAAAATTAGGATGAGGCTACATATAAGATCTATAGACTATAAGCTATGGAAAATAATTGAGCATGGAGATTTTATTCCCTTAGACCATAGGACAAACTTGCCTAAAAATGAGGATGAATATAATGATGATGATGAGAAATTGTTAAGTTTGAATGCCAAGGCTATTAATATATTATTTTGTGCTTTGGATTCTACAGAATTCAATAGAGTTTCGTCATGCGAATCGGCTAAGGAGGTGTGGACCATCCTTCAAACTACGCATGAAGGAACAAGCCAAGTCAAGGAATCAAAGATTGAGCTTCTATTTAGAGAATATGAGCTCTTTGAGATGAAGACAAACGAAAACATAACGGACATGTATAAAAGGTTCTCGAACCTAGTCAATGATCTAAGAGGACTAGGAAAGAAATTTGAGAATGTGGAGTTAGTAAAGAAGATACTGAGGTCCTTGCCGGAATCCTGGACCATGAAAGTGACTGCAATAGAAGAGTCCAAGGATTTGACGAAATTGGGAATGGATGAGTTGATCGGAAGTCTGCTCACATTCGAAATGAAAAGAAAACCAAAAGAGGATGAAAGCAAAAATACCAAAAGCATTGCTCTTAAGGCTGTAGAAGAGGAAGAAGAGGAATCCTCCATGGATGAGGAGGATGTGAGCCTGCTGGCAAGGAGGTTTGGAAAATTCCTGTCAAGGAACAGGAAGATGAAAGTGAGGAACAATTTCAAATCCAGAGGGAAAGAAAAAGATGACAATGACAAGGAGGTGATTTGCTTCAAGTGCAAGAAGCCTGGACACATAAGACAAGACTGCCCTCTGTTGAAGAAAAAGAAAAAGGAGAGTACTGAGAAGAGGTACAAGAAGAAAGCCTTAGCTACCACTTGGAGTGGCAGTGATGACTCAAGCGACGATAGTGAGGAAGAAGAAAGGGCCAACTTGTGTTTCATGGCCAAAAGTGACTCGGAGGATGATGAGGTATGTGAATCTAATTCATTCTCATTCAATGAATTGCAAGATGCTTTTGATTCATTATTATTAGAATTTAAGAATGTTAGCTCTAGGAACAAAGTGTTGAAGAAAGAAATAAATTGTGTAAAATTAAGTTTAGAAAAAGCTGAGAATGAAAGTAAAAAAGTTTTAGAGGAGAAAACAAATATTGAAAATGAATTGAATTTACTTAAAAAGGAAAATGAAGAGTTAAAGGCTAATTTAGGTAAATCAAATAGAATTCTGGAAAATTTTAAAATAGGAACTAAAAGGTTAGATGAGATGCTTGCATCTCAAAGAAGTGGGCTAAATAAAGAAGGTTTAGGATATAATGGAAGTAATCCATTTATAAACAACCATAAGATTCTAAAAA